>JAGSMP010002487.1:0-22229 GCA_029286625.1 Parnassius orleans | reverse complement strand
GCAGCAATTCGCCGACCGCTCGGCGGACATGTTCTCGCCAAAATTCATCACTAAAACAATAAATTTAAAATGTCATTGCCACTGCATCATGTTAATTTTTTATAAACTTTAAAATTAGTATTACAAAAATGTTTCGTACCCAAAGACATTTTAAATATTATTAACATTTAGTCGTACCCATTAAATCGCTATAGTGATCAGATAAGTTAAGATATATGATTTAATGTGCTCGAAAGTTAAGCCTAAAGATACAGTAAGAAAGACAAGAGCTACTTCAACACGCTTTTAGGTTCATTTTCTTCGAAGTTAAAAAGTTTCAAACATGTCTGAGATTCATAAGTTGAGTAAGTAAGCGCCGCTTGACATCTTTTCTGCTCGTGGTCTTTAATGGTCCTTTTGAAAACTTGAAGTAACTTAATCTTGTAATTTTATCGGAAAATATATAGTTTGTAATATTATGGAATTATTTTTGCTAACGTTTTGAAATTCTTTCATTGATATTTGATTATATTTTTAGTTGATTACAGCTATAGGTTTGATTTTCTATATCCTAGTGTTTATTAAAGCAGTTCTTTTTTATTGGGGCCAAAGTACTGGGACCAAATTCATGAATACTACACGATATTTAATGTCCTTTTCGCTTTTAATCTCAATAAAATCAGCAAATTATCTGAAAGGAAAAAATAGAACCTGAGTCACATCCACAACAAAAACAAAATTAAACACCTCATATCTAAAAAATAAAATTGTCAATTTTCTTCGACAGCTTGATCACAAACAAACCGAGAACTTACCAACTGTATAAGATAAGCTAGTATGTATTAGAAATAACGGACGGACGGCTTTGTGGCGCAGTGGCTTAGCAATGAGTTGCAGCAGGCGAATAGCAGGTTAAATAGCAGGCGGCTGCGGGTTCGAATCCCGCACGGAACAAATATTTTCATGGCCTACAAATAGTTATTGTTCCGGGTCTGTATATTTGTCCTTGTGAAATTCTTGTATGTAAACTGCCTCCACATAGATACAGGGAAAAAAAATCAAATAGTTATTAGTTAATAAAAAAATAGCTAATACTCTTCGACAGAGCGGCGTTTACGATGCGTTCAAAACAAACAATTCTCTTAGGAATATCTGTAATAATAAAGATAAGTTAGATATTCGTCAAAAATCGGGTGTATACAAACTTGTTTCTGACGAATGCCACAACGCCGTTTCCTTGGGTCAGACTGGTCGCAACTTCGAGACACGTTACAAAGAGCATTTAGCCGCGTACAGGAATTGCAATCCCGATAAATCCCATGTTGCTAAACATCTCTTGGACTTTGGACACAATCTTACCAACGACCACTTCTTTAAAGTCTTATATACTTGTAATAAAGGGCTACGACTGTGTGTGCTGGAGCAGATGGAGATATTAAAAAATAATAATGGTAATGTTGCACTGCTGAATGAACAAACAAATGTTTCTAACTCACCTTTCTTAAACATCTTTAAGCCTGCTCTCCAATAGCGGACAGCCTCGCAATATGGTCGTTCGTCACCCTCACGGTGATCAGCGATTGGTTGCGTGTCTGTTATTAATTGAATAGCAGGCGGCTGCGTACGTCAGGTGGTGATTGGTCGCATGTTTTATCGCATGACGCGGTCGCTCGCTACTTAAGTTGGGAGCGGTTGCGTCGGCGAGAATGGTATTGATATTAACAATACCATTCTGCCAATCCGTATGCTAGGGACCCCTGTCCCCTGGCATACGACCGCCAAATACTTAGGTGTCACCCTTGACTCGAGGCTCACTTTCGAGCCACATGTTAAGAGAGTAACTCGCAACGCGCGTTTTTATCTGGGTAGGCTCAACAGTATGCTGGGCCAACACAGTAAAATGTCCCTCCGTAACAAGCGAACCCCATTATAAGGTCCGTATACGACCAGTTATGACCTACGCGGCCCCCATTTTCGCTCACGCTAAGCCTAAAATCCTGAACGAACTTCAAATAGTTCAAAACTATTTTTGTCGTCGGGCTAACGCCGACCTCCATCAAGACTTAGAGCTCCCCACAATCCAACAATTTTGAAAAACACTCTCTGAGAACTTCTTTAAAGCCTCAGAGTCTCACCCAAGCCATCTCATTCGTGAAACCGCAGGCCGCAGGCCGAGAAACTCTCTCTCGGATCCCCCCAACAAGCTTTCGGCCGACCTGGACTGCCTCTTGGCAGCTCAGGCCGAGTACTCTCCCAATGCATAATATGCCTTAGTTAGGCGCGCCTCTCAGCGGCTACTCGCCGCCTTTGCCCCCCTTCCCTGAGGAGGATCGCTTCCGATTCGGCGGAAAGGCCATACAGGCTAAAGCCGTTCCCACAGGTGGTGTTTAAGGCACTTCTTCAAAGTGAGTCCCACATAACCACGCAGCCGGCTGCGTGGTATGCTATGAACATTCACCACCTCCCTCCCCCGCTTCCGGAGGGTGTCATTGCATTGGGCGCAAAAACGCGTCGGTAGTTATATAAATAGCAGCTGTTTTTGGCTCGCCGCTCACTAAGCGCTCCTGAAGATGCCGCGTGTAGAGGCGAAACACGTGTCGTATTATCATCGGTGGTGTCTTTCCTCCCACCACCACTACAAGTGTAGTGGTGGTGGGATTAGTGGTGACGGGGATAATGCACGCAATTGTGGGAGGGCGGGAGGTGCTCTTCAAGTTTGAACCTTTATTTTGTCCGTGCAGTTTGGGTCATAAATCATCGGAGTATTTCGCTCTCTCTCCCACTCACAGGCCTTAGGGTCGAGCATAGTGATACGCATTATTGTTGTCGATAAGCGTTATCGATAGTGTAATTAGTTTTGTCATTATGTGGGTTAGTGATAAAAAAGAAGAAAAGAAATAGATAAAACAACGTATTTATTAGAATAAGAATAATAATGATTTAAAATAAATTATTAATTAGGTATATATGTATTAAAAAAACTATAAGTACAAATGTTTGGAATGTAACAAGTTATATTAAAAATAAATATAAAGATAATAACTTATATCTAAAATTAAATCTAAAACTAAAAAAATATTGGGATTTTTAATCAATAAAATGCGACAAGTAGTTTTGACAGTCCTCTCTTGATGTTAACCTAACACTACTCAAAGCATTCTGAAGAGACCGAAACAGGTGAAAATCTGAGGGTGCAAGGTCAGGACTATATACACTTCCCAACCAAGCTCTCTCAATTTTTGCTGAGTGGCCAAATATGTATGTCGTCTGGCGTTTGGATTTTGCAATTTGTAGGTATTAGGCGGGGGTAATAATGGAAAACAAATGACTCATAACATAACAATGTCGCACCACCCTTTGTATACTGCACCGCCGCCGTGTACCTGTCTTCGATGATTCATTTGTTGTTATCGATAATGGTGTTGCGCCCGCGCAACATGCTCACTGCCCTAGCCGGGCTGAGGCCGAGCTATAATTTATGACCCCAACTGCACGGACAAAATAATTTTACTATATTTATGTTTTACCTAGTTAGGTAAGATATCATTTTATTTTATTGAGCGGATATTGGCAAAGTAAATTTTTCCAACTTTAATATAATGGATTTCCGCAAAGTAACGCCTGATTCTATTAATTAGTTATAATTATCATAATTATCTCCCAGAATACCAGCGTAAAATAGCAGCGTAATGTTGTTATGTTTCGTATGGTGAGTGTAGAGAACCTAAAAAATTTAAATTAATTATTAATGGTTATATTATATTGTTAATGGTGTTATAGCTTTTGGTTATTCATTTATACAAAAAAAAACAATGAATTTTCATTGTCTAAAATAAAGACTATTGTTATTATTATTATCTCATCTCTTAACTAAATTTATTATAAATACAATTTAAAAAAAAAGCATAATACATCTAATATTTAAAGGTTGGTCTTAGTTAAAGAAATTCCAAAGTAAAAAAAGGATAGACAGTAACTTTTCCATAGGTAGTTGGAATTCAAAAATTTTAACTTTATTAAAAATTTAAAAATCGAAAGTCATTAATAGCATGATAGGTATACAGTTCCTGTGTTGTGATATTAACGTGTTATTAATTTTTACAAGTAGAAAGTATTTCACCAGTTGAGCACCGAGTTTTATCTAATAGTATTTACACGTGAAATACCTGACCTAATTCAAGTTGGACCTGGCGCTCGACCTCATTGAAGTACCTTTCATAAATTGTTTTATTAAAAATGTGTACGTACCCTTTTACGAAATTTACTTTTTAAATATTTTCAAAGATGTCTCAACTTTTTTTGCTTTTGCTAATAACGACACAATATAAATAACTTTTCAATAAAAATGAAAGTGATAAGTTCAGTTTTTCGAAAGATATCTTCGTTCTCTCTAATGGATGTATACCGACCAACTGACGTCCAAGTGAAATTATTTTCAATGAACTTTTTAATAATGATTGTACATAAGTGAAATATAAAACTGGTGGAAGTGATTTAAGTTGAGTGGATCGCCATTTTGATTTTGTGACAATAGAGCACTACATCCCGCTTCGCGTTCGATGTGTGCAATATTAATAATAAATAACTTGACGGGGACATCCAGGTAACTAATTAAAACCACTAATTTAAAGTACTCTGTCGTGCTCTAGTGTATTAAAATTACTCTGTGTTCCACTAGCAACACTAATTACTAATAAACAACCTATTACTCCTAACGGAGATTACCCTCTATAAAACAAGAGCTGCTGAGAGAACAAAAATATTGTGGTCATTTAGTCATGTTTCATTTCGACAACTGTTGTTGCTCGCTAAAGTCGGAAAAGGATTATAAGACAGTAGAAAGAAAGGTAACAAAATATAAAGCAGCTCTTGTTTTATAGAGGGTAATCTCCGTTAGAGTAATAGGTTGTTTTGCTTTATTAAAATCATAATTATTACAGGATATTGACATATTTACATGCAGTCAGACGAAATTATAAGTGCAGCATACAAATGCGTTGAAAATTTTAATTTGTTCAATTAGTAACGTATTTTATATTCAGTGACTTAGTATTGCGTTGCGTCAAGGACTGCAGGTTCGATCCTGTACGGAACAAGTGTTTGTATAGTCTACAAATAATTGTTCCGGTTTGGATATTTGTCTTTGTGCAATGTATGTATCTAAATTATATATTTATTTATACCTTATTGGTTAGTAGTTTTCTTACCGGTAGATTAGTTAAATCATTGCATTGGTTAATAGAACTGTAAAGATGTTATAATTATATAGTAAATAGAAGTTATTATATATATATATATATATATATATATATATATATATATATATATATTAACAAACATTTGCGGCAATCTGAAACTTAGAATCTTTTAATTGTACTAAGTGGTTTCAAAAAGCGACGAGTCCAAACCCAAGCATACCACTGCAAGACTTCAAGATACTGTAAGCTCATTCTGCGTAGATCGACCGAAAAATTAATATTAAAAAACTGAAGGTAGCCGGGCTAACTGTGACATCGCGACGTCAAACATCTCAGTCCTCCCCGTGACCATGGGTTGGCTGTAAAGCACCCGAAACGCCGGAAATTAAAATAGTAAATTAAACGCGATAAAATCCGTAAAAATGGTTTTATTCAATGTGTATTGCAAATATAAAAATCATTAATACAATAACTTATTGACTTATTCAATGTGGCAACATGAGAGTTAATTTGGCATTTTATTTTAATTGTGCCGGCGAAGTAAGCTCGCTTGATTTTGTTTAAAATACTGAATGTAGGTATCTACATAGTAGTAACGTAATATTAATGGTTAGAAAATGTAATATATCGCTTTTAACATGTTGGTGGTAACATTTATCTATAAAACTAACTTGGCAATGTTGCCATACTAGTGATGCCACGGTTATTTTGTTGTTTTGCTACAACCAAAGGTTGTCACTTTCAACCTATATTTTTAAACAACTACGACGATCTAAAGAAAGGGTTCTGTACTTGATATTCTATGTACATATGTATGTTTGTATCGATGTTTCTCCGTAGCAGCCCATTAGACCGATTTTAACAAATGAGTAGTCAATCGGTTCATCTTTATCAAAAGTGAATGAAAAAAAAGAGAAATCTATATTATTTTTACTGCTTTGTCGGAAATTAATAATATTATTACTACGGTATTTTCATAATTTCAACTTAGTGTGTTGATATTAATTTGCACCCAAAAAGTGTCATTTTTAATGATTATGAATGTTTTGCTATTGGAAAAATTATTTTTACCTGATCGTAATAAAGTGATGATGATGACTAAAAACGAAGAATTGTTAAAATGATTGTAAAAAGTTTTTTTATCTATACTATAATTGATTTCAGCTTATTATTGCACCAATTTGAATTTTAATTTTAGAGGGGAGTATTTTGTTTGATATATTTTAAGTGAAAGTGAACGTAAGTAAGACGAAAGTGATGGTTTTGAAAGAAGTAAAACGTTATATGAAATAAGAATAGAAGGGAGTTGATTGAGCAAGTGGATGAGTTTGTATATTTGGAATGTATTTAGCAGGGATGGTAGATATGAGAAGGAAAGACGAGTGAACGCAGGAAATAGGTTGAATGGGGCCTACACGCTATTATGGAAAGTCAGAATGGGTCAAAAAGGCACGTATGGCAATTCATAATGCTGTGTTAGCCCTTACTTTAATGTATGGTAGTGAAAGTTGGTGTGGCAGAAGAAGCACGAGAAAAGAACAAATGCTGTAGAAATGCGGTCATTAAGGCGTATGCTAGGGCTGAATCTGAATGATAGGGTGAGAAATTGTGTGATAAGAGAAAAGTGTGGGTTGCAAGATGACGTTGTGACCAAGATTAAGAAAGGAATGCTTCGGTGGTTTGGTCATGTAGAAAGAATGAAGGAGGAAAGAGGACGCCCTAGACGAAGGTTTATCGACCAAATTGGCGATATATTGAAAATGGGCAGATTAGGAGTACCCTTAACCGACGAGGGTATATGCGTAGATATATAGATGTAAAGGAGCGGTGTGTCAGTATCGTGCCAAATGGAAGTCCGTAGTCTCTGCCTACCCCTCTAGGTGACAGGCGTGAGTGTTTATGTTTATGTATGTTTACATATATTTTAGATTTTTGCTTAAGAAATTATTGTGACAAGATTTAAATAAAAAAATTGAGAAAAGTACGTCAAAGAATTTTTGATAATAACATCTGAAGAGAGCTAAAACAGTACTTCTGAAGCTACTTTTTTTGAAGTTGGTTTTTACGAAGAACATTTTTTACTGCAAAGTTAAGTTTCTCTATTAGTCCGACTTACCTTTTTATAACAGCAATATTCGGTATACCTAAGTAAAATTTAGGAATTTCAGTGGTAACGTAATAATATTTTTGATAAAAGTAATTAGATGCGTACGTACGAATGTTTATACGGAACACACAGGGCGCGAATCTTTCTCGTACTTGTACTTTTTTATGAGGAAATTACACTTTATAAGTATGATGTATATACTTATTCCCATTACGTTTAGTTTTAAAATAATATTTAAATTAAAAATAGGCCCAAAATAATAAAACTTCAAATTTAGTAAATTATCAATTTATTCTGAACGAACAATTTATTCACCAATTTATTCTAAACGAAGTCGCGAACACGGCCAGTAAATAAATAGAACTTAACCAAAAACAAGGAAGAATCGAGAGTCTGGTTTATGTAATAATTTCTGGAAGAGATTATTTTATCGTGCTAAGATGTCGAGTTAGAGAATCCACCCCGGTATCATTCTGTGGGTGGAGAGGATGAGAGGAAACTGAAACAGGAGATGGGCAGAAGCATTTTCCTGATAGCAACACAAAATCTCAAATAACTGCGGTTGCCAACCCACCTGCCAAATGTGGCAACTATTTCAAATATCCCCCCTATGAGACAATGTATGTGAGATGCTTATATTCAGCAGTGGAATGTTAATGTGCTGTAATGAATGAACGAATGAATGAAAAGAAACAGCAATGGAATGGAATATTTTGCCAGTATATGTTTTTCTTTCTATGCGATTACAATGTGGGTGTCTTCTAAGCAAGAGTGATAACGGTAACTGTGACATAAATAAAAAAATTATGGGGCTAATCGAACATTCAATGCGAGCAAGCATTATAGTCCATCAAATGCCACAGCTAAACAAAGGCCTCTTCTCATACATTGCTTATGGCACGGGATGTTTTTTTAGTATGATATTAAGAGCTGATTATTTAATAATGAGATTAAAGTTTTTCATCAATCAATTTATAAGCAGACCACCGAATATATACGCGAAAAAATTTACCTATATTATTCATCTAACTGTAATTTTTTCTTAGTTTATGTTTTATTTAATCCTGTGCAATGTCTTTTGTCTGATAGTAAAAATACATAAATGTAGGTCAGGGAAAATTTTCGTCGTATTTGTTTGTATAAAATTGAAGGAAAATCTCTTTGGTTGTACTTATTGTATCTGGCTGGTTTTAATATTAATACATATAGAACATAAAATAAAAGAAAAATAAAAAAGTAAAAACCACTTTCCCGCCATTTTTCTATTGTTTTTCTGTCCGCCAAAATGAGTGAATCTAACAAAGAAATTTGATACATTCTGAAATTTTATTACATAAAGGGAAAATGCGACTCAAGCCGCGAAAAAAAATGTGACGTTTATGGACCTAATGCCCATAATAATAATGTATGTGTCAGTAAGAGTAGCACAAAGTTGGTTCAAGCGTTTAAAGTCCGGGAATTTTGATGTCAAAGATGCAACTCGCTCTGGTCGCCTTCATACGGATAAAGACGATGCCGTTTTTGAAAAAGTGGAGCAAGATCGGCATATTAGTCGTTACGTCATAGCCCAGGAATTGAAAATTGAGCACAAAACAGTTTCGATCCATTTGAAATAGTCTGGCTATACCAAAAAGCTCGATATTTGGGTACCACATGAAATAAACCTAATGAATTGTGTTCTCATTTGCAATTCTCTATTGAAACGTAAAGAAACCGAACTATTTTTAAAAAGATTGATCACTGGTGATGAAAAGTGGATCACCTACGACAAGAACGTTCGAAAAAGATTATGGTCAAAGGGTAGTCAAGCTCCACAGACTGTAGCGAAACCCGGATTAACACGCAATAAGGTGATGCTGTGTCTATGGTGGGATGAAGGCATCGTTTATTACGCGGGTAAAACCATCGATTCGGATCTCTGTTTTTCTGTGATTTGGATACTGCCAACAACTCATGAGACTCAAGCAAGAAATTGAGAAAAAACGGCCGGAATTGATCAACAGAAAAGGAGTGGTTCATCATGATAACGCCAGACCACACACATTTTGGCCACTCAGCAAAATTGAGAGCTTGGTTAAAGTGTTAATGCATCCACCATATAGTCCTGACCTTGCACCCTCAGATTTTACCTATTTCAGTCTCTTCAGAATTCTTTGGGTAGTGTACGGTTAACATCAGGAGAGGACTGTCAATACTACTTGTCGCATTTTTTTTATAAAAAATCCCAAGATTTCTACAGCCACGGGATTATGTACCTACCTACAAGACGGCAACAAGTTATCTAACAAAATGACATATATATATATATTATAATTAAATTAAAACTTAGTTTTTTAGGGTAATAAGGGATTTAGATAATCTTTCGATAAAAAATCGCTCTTTGTATTGGCGGCAAAAGAATCGATTATCGATAAAATCGACGACTGAAATATCAATATATCGACGACAGAAATATCATTCAGGTAGAATCGAGTACAAACACAACCAAAGGGGAACTTTAAATATATATTAAAATATTTTCTTGTTATACGTTATAAGAATCATTTTACGTATTTAATTCTGTTTTTTTTAAATATTTAACAGCCAACGTTTCGAGTGCTTTGCTAAACCCATTGTCACGGGAAGAACCGAAACTTTCCAGACGTTACATCGGGATTCGTCAATGTATAGTATTCCTAAATATAAGTAATCAATATGTTTTGTAATTAACTTACTTATAACTAACAAGGATAAGAATTTATAGGAGTTTTCGCCACTACAAACACGAGTGAATATGGACTATTTCCTTATTTTATAACACACAAATTCATCAGACATTTTGGTGTCGTCAACTAACAAGTTGGCTACTTATGCAAACAAAAACAAAAATATTACGCTATAGAAGACTTACATGGATTTGTATATTGTATGGAAATTGTATTTCTTGTCGAACATTCTTCATGTTATTCTATAGAGCAATTGTATAATTGAATGAATATTCAAGGAGAGAAAGATGAATGAAGAACAATACATTTCCCGTCTTTATTTACATAATGGTATCAATGGTAACAATTTTATTTAAATTGTAAGCGCCTAAAAGAAAGGAGAGATACATTTGATAACCATATCAGTATTTTCTTTTATCGTTATATAATTGTTCAATTGCTTTATTTTTCAGATTTTTTAAATATTTTTAAGTTTTCGAAAAGGTTTTATCACACTTTTATCGCAAATAATGTATCTTGTTATATGATTTATTTCATATTTTAAAAAAGAAAAGGGAACTTTTATTATTTTTTTCAACCACGTTCTATCTAAATAGATATACCTCCTGTATCTTCTTCTTCTTTGTCATCATCAGCCCGTAAAAGTAAAAATCCACTCCTGAATACGGGCATCTGCCATAGGAAGGACTTGCCTTTTTCATCATGCTCGGCAGACGAATAGACAATCGTAGTACCAGTTTTCGCGCACCTTAACGCTGCTCCCGTTGTTGGTCTGGGTCTGTTATGCCTGACTTAAAACGAGATGGTTATACCGCCATCTATCGGAAGCCACGAAATCTTCCTGGCATATCCGTTAGCTAACTATTACGACACCCACGGGATGAAATGGTTTGAGATTAATATTAAGCCGCCAATACACAGGAACTTTATAGAGGAAGGAGGAAATGGAGGAATTATACATACATAAATTGTACAAGAAGAAACATCCAAACCCAGAAAAAAAATTCTAGAAACAACAGATAGTTGTTCCGTGCTGGAATCGAACCCGCGTTCTCAAATCCCTCATACGGTCGCAACCGAATGCTTAACTTTTGCGTTCACTACCGATTCAGCAAAATAATTATGAAGTTTGTTTGAAGTTTGAAGTTTGTTGAAGTTTTTGATATCGTATTTATAAATACTTAATTCATTTTATACGTGGTAGAGTCATGCTGCAGCTATATTAATAGTATAGTTGTAGCACGAATGGGTCGGCTCGACCGAGGAAGGACCACGCTCACAGAATACCAGCGTAAAATAGCAGCTCAATGCTGCCGTGTTTCGTATGGTGAGTGTAGAGAACGGAGACCCTTTTACTGGAAACGAGGCATTCCATCTTAGTCATCACGGTTTACAACGCATCTGCATTTTGATTCATAGTCGAGGATAGATGTAGATGTCTAGGCCACAGCAACCACTTATCATCAGGTGGACTGTGTGCCTGTTTGTTACCCATATCTTATAAAAAATACAAAAGTTTGATGGAATACCTCTCCTGTATAAACTTTTTCTGCCCTGTAGCACACTTGAGAAATGACTAACGCATAAATGACTTATGTACCTCTCAGGAACAAGAACGTCCTAAAAAGCGATGACGAACTGAACGTGCATTTCCATGGAGTAAACATAAATTACCTTGAAATGCCAATCCAATTTTCTCCAAAGGCAATATACAATACAATAGTATTCTAATTTGTTACGCATTTAATTGCTCAATTAATCATTTACAAGAGGATATTAATGTCTCTGTCTCTGTCTGTAATAATACTATTTTATATGATGATATAATTTATATTCGCTTATCCTAATTTTATCGTAAAATTATGTGAGAATGAAAATAATTGTGAGAAACGCCACCGGTTTAATGATAAGAACAGTATAGAATAGGTCGGGGGAAAAGTTTATTCGTATTTTATATACAAATTCAAGACCTTTTTTTTTTTCAAACATTATTTACATTTAATCATAATATATATGTGCCATTTTGTTCCATAACTTGTTGCCATCTAGTAGGTAGTGATATAATCTCGTAGCTGTAGAAATCTTGGGATTTTTGATCAAAAAAATGCGACAAGTAGTTTTGATAGTCCTCTCTTGTTCTTAATCTAACACTACCCAAAGAATTCTAAAGAGACCCAAACAGGTAAAAGTCTGAGGGTGCAAGGTCAGGAATATATGGTGGATGCATTAACACTTACCAAACAAGCTTTCTCAATTTTTGCTGAGTGGTCAAAATGTGTGGGGTCTGGCATTACCATGATGAAAGACCACTCCTTTTCTGTCGATCAATTCCGGCCGTTTTTTCTCAATTTCCTACTTGAGCCTTATTGGTTGTTGGCAGTAGAGATCCGAATCGATGGATTTGCCCGGCGTTAAAAGCTCATAATAAAAGATGCCCTTCCAATCCCACCATACACACAGCATCACCTTATTGCGTGCTAATCCGGGTTTCGCTACAGTCTGTGAAGCTTGACTACCCTTTGACCATGATCTTTTTCGCACGTTCTTGTCGTAGGTGATCCATTTTTCATCACCAGTGATCAATCTTTTCAAAAATGGTTCGGTTTCATTACGTTTCAATAGAGAATCGGAAATGAGTACACGATTCATTAGGTTTCTTTCAGTGAGCTCGTGTGGTACCCAAATATCGAGCGTTTTTGTGTAGACATACTTTTTCAAATATTACTGTGTTTTTACTTTTTGTATTGATATTAAAACCAGCCAGATACAAACAGTACAACCAAAGAGGTTTTGTTCAATTTTATACAAACAAAATACGAAGAAACCTCGAGCAATAGAACCACAACCATAAGAAGTGCTGAAGCGCAAGAACTAATGTATAGAATTTAAAGAATCTTGAATTCCGACTTATTGTCGGATAGTGATCATTGAGCACAAATCCACCTGAAAGTATGTGGTTGTTTTAGTCGATAAGACATCTTGGCTCGATTTAAAGTTATAAATGCAGATGTTACCACTGAGAACTAAAATTTAAGCATCATCACAGAAAGGCTCTTTATGCTGTTTATTTTACGATAGTACTCTGTGAGAGCGTGGTCCTCATTCGAGCATATCCATTAGCGCTGCAGCCTTTAAACTACTTCAGTGTGCTCCTTCCTAGTCAGGGGTCTAACAGTAGGAAGATGTTATTCTACTATAACATCTTCCTACTGTTTCCCATAACATTCTATGCAATTTAATAATATGTAATAACTTTTTCCCATGTTCAGCTCCTACCCTATCCCTTAATTACTACAATCCAACATGTTCGGTCATTGTATTAAATCTTGGTTACAAGCCGAAATATGATCCTAGTAGAAATACCCACAACTGCAATTTGCCGCAAAAGCCCTCTTTTTTATGATAACTTATATGTCCAGCTGTGAAGAACAAAACTTTACATATTCATGAAACAATGAAAATTTAAATTCAAAATATAGGTCACTGTTTAAATACCCTACTGTTTTTGCAAGGAAGAACTTTCTCAAGCGTAATCGTGAATCGTGACCGGACTTGATTATAAGCAGATTTAGAAACATAAGATATGCAACAATATTCTTTTCGAAATTTAAAGAAAATTTTAAAAATTTGTTTTAAAGCTAGCTAGCTCTAGCTAGCTAAAAAACTAAATACAAACTATTGCTAAAAATAAAACTAGTAACAATGAATTGCAAAATAATATATTTTATCTTTGTATGCCGTGTGGTGGCGTTGTGAGAAAATCCATAGTCCCATTTCGTCCCGAGGGGCACAATTATAGGATATGCCAGAAAGGCCTTATGGATTCCGATAGATGCGGTATGTCGTTTAAGCCAGGCGTAAAAAATATCCAGACCGACGACCGGCGAGTGAGTACGGGCAAACTTTTTAAATTATGCGTTCCAGTTGGCGCATACTGGATACCCTGTTGCTCTAAGGGAAGTAGGCAGGTTGAGCCCTCAGTGAAGCACTCAGCGTCAAGGAGGGGTCACGAAGCAGTACCGCGATCACGAACACATAGAAAAAAAGCTTCAACCCTCCATACCGTATTCCCGTTTATCGCCGCCGACACGACTGCTGATAGAAAGAGTTCCCATCCAATGTTACTCACCAGGACACTCCGCTCTGGTTGCTGGGCATAAAGCAAGCGTATGCATTGCGGAGAGTTATCTCTCCCACTACAATGGAGACAGATCACTGTCGCTTCAAATACATTCTTACCCACATAATCACCGAAACACACATGTGATATTTTGAGGTAAACAAATTAATAAGTTAATAGTTTTGTTCTATGCAGAATTCCGAAACAAGGTAATGAAAGGATTTCTAAAGCTTGTTTCCAATCACCCCTGTTTACAATTACCCTGTCTGACCCTACCTTAAAATGTATCATGACATAATAATATACTTTTGACGTTTAAAAACAATAGAGCTCACTGACCTCTATATATACAAGTAATAGAGCTAGAAATTTGACGCATGCCTACTAAATTAATAAGTCATTGAATAGGGAGGCAATGTGGCACTTTCGTCCCTGAAAGTAGGGTAAACACGAACTTTCGATCAAGGTATGATAAAAAAATTATTCCATTCTATTTGACGTTGCTGCCCGTTGCTAGGCGGGTTATTTTATATCTGGTGATTTTACAGATGTTTATGCCACGACCTATTGGACGAAATAAGATTTTTCTAGCATTTCACACGGCTGCCTTACAATAAAATAGTAAGGGTGATGGATTTCCTTATGAGATGTGGTTGCGGTATTCCATCACGTGTGTAACAGAAACAGAGACAGAAACTTATTTTATTCAATACAGATTATTAATAATACTAATTGAAAGTCACTCTATTGTTTAATTTAGATACCACTGGTTAGGAAAAAAACTTCTGTCCTCGGAAAAACCAGTAAGAAACCCAGCGAGACTTTAAAAAAAATCAGCTTACAATCAAATATGTTACACAATTAACAACATTGTAGCATCCTAGATAAAAAATTAAATATACTTATATAAGCCTTAGATGAAACGTTTGCAAAGTTTGTAGAATACAAACGATTCTTTCGTTGAAAGTTAGAAACTTGTTAGTAATTTATTTTAAGCAGAAGTTAAACTTTCATCTTACTTTAAATGACCTAAGAGATCTTGCATTAAAAAGACGAATTTTAAGTTAAAAAAATTGTCTTTAAGGATAAGCGTAATCGATTTTCTCTAAAATCAATTCTGTAGTTTTTTTAAACAAAAAAACCGAACACAGCTTGGTCACCAAATAAGAAGTTTATAGTGTCAGCAGGCGGAATTGTATCAACACCTATCTTTTTCTTTACTGAAGAGCAAATAATTAATAGTAGGGGAAAAATAAGTCATTGCGATAGAGGATTTTTCAATCTTCAAACAAAATGTATATTTAACCATTTTTAACATATAGTTTGTCATCGAATGAAGCAAAATCATACGTTAGACGGAAAAATATTACATTACACAAGCTATAGTCTAATAAACAAGATACCAGTATTAAAATAGAAATCTAAATATTTATTATCATACCTTATTCACTCGAATTTAATACTTTCTCTATTTAAAATAACAGCTCGTTTTAATAAGTGCTACACCGTAGTAAAATTAATGCATTTCATTAAAAATAAACAACTTGGGAGTAATTCCGACACAGAAGTTCTTGGAAAATATTGCTTAGTAGAATCAGCAAGTCGTATAAGTATAATCTTTAACCTTTTTCTTTTAAATTTTATTTCGTAAAAAAGTAAGGCTTTTAAATAAAAAAAAAATCTGAAAAAAAGACAGGAATTTTATACGGATACAAAAGCTGGACGTTGTATGCCAATCAAGAAAGGAAATTTCCACGTGCAATAAACGCGCGAATAAGCGAATTCATGTCCCACAGCCTGACACAAAAGGCGGTGTGGTGTGCGGAAATGCGGTCGATGTTGCCGCTCTCATATTGGAACCACTAACGTTTGTGCCCGCATCAAGATGCTGCTTACAATGGCGGCGTAAAAGGGGGCGGTGGTGGGCGGTCCGCCGGTGCCAAGCACCAGGGCGACAACGACAATTCACTGCACAGCCAGAGAATACTTACAGAAGACATACCAATAAATAAATAGCTACCTACTATAGTATTTACCTGCATACAAATATTATATTTTAATATGTATCGCAAATTTATTTTTATTTACTTTGAACGAGTCGAAGTGACAGTGGAAGTCGAGTGAGTAATGCGATCAGAAAATAGCGCGTAGCAACAAAACAGTCAACCAGTGATTTGTTTATAACCGTCGCATGTTCCGTAGTACCGTTGACTTCATGGGAGCTTCTCAGATTCATCGTAAAATGGGGCTATTCTGAGTCTGTTCCAAATCTAAGATTCTTTTACCTATTTGTGTTTCGGTATCTTAGTGTTTATCGCTGTGTCTAATATTTTTACCTATTTGTGTTACGGTAGTTTCATGAACGAAGTTTTCATAACTCAAGTTAATAAAATCTTACTTAAGGTCCACAATGAGCCAAGCACGACTAACGTCAAGAAAGGAACGAAAAGGACAAGAAATTAAATTTTGATAATGTAATAGAATATTTTACCTTAAAAATAACAATAAAAAAAACTGCAGCTGCCAACCCGCCCGCCAAGCGTGGCATCTAGGCATATACCCGCTCATGGCGAGTTACAAAAGATGGCACCTAGTCCCCGGCGGCCCAGCTATTCCTTGCTACTGTGGCGGGCACGGCAACGGCTGGGCAGGGGTGCTAAGAATTCCGGTGGAGGTTCGGCTGCCACCTTAGACGGCTCGACCAGGCAACACATAACGCACTTACCCTGATTACTGACGAGAAGATCCTGAGCTGGAAGTAGAGATAACAAGTTGCGCTGGGATATTATAGGTTTATCTGAGGTCCGAAGAGAGGCAGGACACGGTAATCCTTGAATCCGGCAACTTATTCTATCACCGGGAGGGCGACCATCTATTCTACGGAGGTGTCGGATTTATCGTCCACACGTCTCTCGTTAATAATGTTATAAAGATTGGGAGTGTATCGACGAAAGTTGCGTAACTTATACTCAGAATCACCAAACGGTATTCGCTGAAGGTCTTAAATTATTACGCACCCACCTCGGCACATCCTGATGAGGAGGAGGAAATGTATGAGAATATTTCTAGAGCCATGCGTTCCTCCAAACCCACTATATGTTAATGGAGTCTTCAACGCAAAACTAGCCACAAAAGAGAACGGTGAGCTGAAGGTAGGTAATTCGGGATAGGGTAACGGAACACTAACTAAACGGCAACTTTTCAGTGATGACGCAGTAATTAAAGTTAGTTACAGCCTATATACGTCCCACTGCTGAGCACAGGCCTGCTTTCATTTCTGAGAGTTTTAGGGCAAGGAAGTCCGCAGCGCTTCCCAATGCCGAGAACTTCACATGTCTTCGAAATATTTTTCTCTTATTTCTGACATGCAGGTTTCCTCACGATGTTTTCCTTCACCGCCGAGCACGTGGAATCAGCACTTAAGATGTATTAACAATTTCATTGGTGCCGGCGGGGATCTAACCCGGTTACTCGCGTACTGTGAAATTTATAGCGAGCGCTAACCATCTGAGCTACCACGGTCTCAGTGATTGCGAGGGTGAAAACTGGCAGCGATCACCGAATGGTGAGAGGCACACTGAACCGAAACGTTAAGTTGGAGAGGTCACGTCTAATGAAGTTAACGCTCGTCCCCACCGTGCTCTAATCCAGAGTACCAAAACCTTTCAGCTCGAGTTATAAAACCGTTTTCAGTGCCTAGAAGACTGCAATGCAGTGGACGATATGAATGACAAGCTCGTGGAAACTTTACATGCGGTCGGAGCTAAGTTTTGCAAGACCCGCCGCAGAAGAGCACTAAAACTCTCCGATCACACACTTAATCTCATGGCTGTTAGACGGGAAATGAACCTGTAGTCTTCAGCAGATTTGACAGCATACAAACAACTGAACAGACAGATCTCCAAATGCATACGGCGAGACTTACGCAACTTTAATACAGCTCGTATTGAAGAAGCGATCGAGCGGAACCAGGCCCCAGGCGAGGATGGAATTACAGCGGAGCTTCTGAAAGCGGACAGAAAACTGGTACTTGAAGCTCTTTAATTTCGTTCTTCATGGTGGCACTACACCGGAGGCATGAGATGCGGAAGTGCGGTGGTCTTGTTCTTCAAGAAAGGCGACAATGCACTCTTGAAGAACTACAGAACGATTTCCTTCTGAGCCGCGTCTACGTGCTGTTTTCGAGAGTCATTACGAATCGTCTCGCATGCATACTCGACGACTTCCAGCCTCCCAAACAAGCGTTTCGAAAAGGCTTTAGCACCATAGACCACACACATACCCTACGACAAATTGTACAGAAGTCCAAAGAGTACAATTTGCCACTATGTCTGGCGTATGTGGACTGAGAAAGCCTTTGATTCCGTCGAAATTTGCGCTGCTGCAGTCCTCCAGCGGTACCAAGTTGACTGTCGGTATATCGAAGTGCTGAAGTGTTTGTACAGTAGCGCTACGAAGAATCCAACTGCAGAGAGGTGTAAGACAGGGTGACGTTATATCCCGAAACTCTTCACCGCTGCACTGGAAGACGTTTCAAGCTTCTGGACTGGAAAGGATACGGTATTAACATCAACGGCGAGTACATCACTCACCTTCGATTTGCCGACGATATAGTCCTTATGGCAGAATCGCTGGAGGACCTAAGCACTATGCTCAATAACCTCAATAGTGTCTCCCAACGGATAGGTCGTAAGATGAACATGGACAAAACGAAGATCATGTATAACGTCCATGTCACACCTATACCGGTAGTTGTTGGAAGCACTAAGCTCGAAGTTGTTGACGAGTATGTTTACCTGGGACAAATTGTCCGACTAGGTAAGTCCAACTTCGACCGAGAGGTCAATCGACAGATTCAACACGTTTGGGCAGCGTTCGGGAAATTACGGTACATCATCTCGTCAGGTATACCTCAAAACTTGAAACTGCTGACCGGATGAGGAAGCTCAAGGTCGCTCAAGGAGTTATGGAGAGGGCTATTCTTGGGGTTTCTCTGCGTGATAAACTTAGAAATGAGGATATCCGCAGTAGAACCAGAGTGACTGACATAGCCCGACGGATTAGTAAGCTGAAGTGGCAATGGGCCGGCCATATAGCTTTAAGAACCGACTACCGATGGTTCTCGAGTGGCAGCCTCGGACCGGTAGGCAAAGTGTACGAAGTCGATGGATACAGGTAGTTCAGAACGATGCTTCCTGGCATTCCAGTGGACTTCTGAAGGGCTGTTATGGTGATGAATGATGGTAGCGGTACGTATGTTTCTTTCGGAAATAATTCTAAAATTTAACGACTTGGGGTATAAAAGGGCTGTACAGTCTCCATTGAGCTACTCCGGCTCTCAGTTAAGCAACGTCAATCTTTTTTCATAAATAGGTACTCGGAATTGCGAGTGTACATGTCCAACGCTTGTGCACTATACCTCAGGTATTGTGGTTGTTTGTGGGCAGCGATACTCATTTACCAACAGGTAAGCCGCATGCGTGTTTTCCCACTTTTTTATATAAAAAAACACAAAATATCAGTTTGCTATAATTGTTTTGGCTGAAATTAGGTCATGAATGATTACTTCACCTAACGTGTACGCTTATTAATTAAATTTGGAAATAACTGCGTAGTGAAGTACACGTTACACGTCAATTAGTCACGTGTAGAAATGATGATGGAGTTTAACAAAATTATCTTTTTGTTAGAGGTTAAAATCAAAGTAACTTATTTTTATAGAATAAGTGTGACAAACGAGCACACAGTCCACCTGATGGTAAGTGGATGATGTGGCCCAATAGACATCTACATTTATCCTCGATTAAGAATCAAAATGCAGATGCGTCGTGATAATGAGTAATATGACTTCCGAGTACACATAGTGTACAACTTCCGCGCACACATAGTGTACGACTTCCGAGGCACCGCCATGTACAGCATACGCGCGCTCAGGGACGGCGCCCACCACGCGTGCAGCATACGCGTCTGCCGAAACCAGGCCATGCTACAGCTGGACCCAGCAGTCCCTTCCGACTAGCAAGGCACACACTCACCTCAAACTCGCACACATGTAATCTTGATTTCAAGAAATGCAGCACTACTCTCGGGACTCCATTCGCCTTTCCAGGGCACCATATACTGAGCTGCGGCTACACGACAATCTCTGATACGGTCCGATCCTCATGTAAACTTAAATACTCTCTTCAATGTCAGAACTAATTTGTTCTACTTCAATTTCGTCAGTTATACTTTGGTTATCCGGCATTTTTCGCTACCAATTAAAAAGTTTACCACTTATTCCTCCAAAATATTTTTAAAACAATGTTAAAGATAAATTTAATTTCCTCATGTATCAAATGGAGATCGATAGCAGCAACTAATGTGTCCGCGCCGCATAAGCCGACAGCATACTTCCACTCAAGAGCGAGCACCACAGCACCACGCCTTCTACTAAACCCTTAACATTAAATCCCAATTTTGTTGACCACCTAACACTCAGACTAAACTGTAACACTTGTTAACACATTAGAATACAGAAATACTACTTAGTGTTTTAATTCATAGTACGTTAAAGTTAATCCTTTGTATGATACATCACTCAAACATTTCGAACTTTAAAATGTATGGGCTACATTATCGTGGCTACGTATTTTCATATCATTTCACATTACGTAAATCATATTTCGCAAGTACTATCAACTCTAAGAAGTTAGTTTTCAATGAATGCAAATTATAACTCATTTAAAATAACCTCTTTTCAATATTTCTTTCAACATTTGTGTTAAGGAATATCAAAAGTACTTAGAGGTACCCTCTAATATGAATCAAGCAAAGAGATTTAACTTCTTGTTAAAAACATTTGACTTTAAGCTTTTACTTTACACTTTAGTGGTATTAAGTCATCAACAAATAGGACAACAAATCTCAATTTGTTGTCCTATTTACGTCCTTTCGTCATCCGAAACCTGATAACACTATTGGTCACACTGTGTATAGGAAAAGACCCATACCAACCGATATTTAAATGGTGAATCGCACCATCATCCATCACAGTTAGCTACCGTGGGTAAATCTTTGTTTCAGAGAGCACGAGGATCTGTGACAGAAAACATCTGGCCGCCGAGTTTCAGCACGTCGAGCAAGTATTGCAAGACAACAAGCTTCGGTCCCGCGCCTACGTCACAATGACCGATTAAGCCGGCCACAGTCGAGCGTGTGCCTGTACTACCTTATGTCAGAGGAGTCACAGACAAGGTTGGCTACATTTTGAAGCGAGCTTCTATTAAAACATACTTCAAGCCGCCGAAGATTAGTCAATTTTACCATCCGTCAAGTGTAATATCCTCTACAAGATGCAGGCGTGTACAAGCTTGATTGTGAATGTGGTCTCTCTACAAAGGACAAACAAAAGATCCATTAAAACCCGCGTGAAAGAACATATAGCTGACGTGGCACCGACGCTCTGGGAAGTATGCAGTCTGTGAACATGTTCAAGATCGTCCCCGCCATTACATCAGATTTGATAGACCACAAATCATCGCAAAGAACACCGATTCCTACCAAGGATGATACGCGAGGCTATTGAAATTAAAAACATCCTAATTTCAATAGAGAAGATGGATGGTGCTGCCATCTGCTTCGGATCCTATAATTAACAAAATTAAATCCAAACCCAAGCATACCACTGCAAGACTTCAAGATACTGTAAGCTCATTCGGCGTAGATCGGACCAAAATTAATATTCAAAAACTGAAGGTAGCCGGGCTAACTATGACATTGGGACGTCAAACACCTCAGTCCCCCTGTGACCATGGGTGCTGTAAAGCACCGAAACGTCGGGAATCAAAATAATAAAATTAAACGCGATAAAATCCGTAAAAATAGTTTTATTCAATATTCTATTTGTTTTGAAATAAGCTTAAAATCAACATTAGTATTCCATTAATGTACTTATGGATGTTAATATTCCAACCGCGTTCTCTTGCTTAACCCCTGCTTAACGTTCTAAATTCAGGTATTTAGGACGTTTTGTAATTGCAGTAAAATTTAAAGGAAATTAAAATTTACAGAATGAATTGCATTTGTGCCAAATTAAATGTTTCAAAATTCTAAATTTAATTTTACTATAAAATATTTTT
>JAGSMP010002486.1:0-22291 GCA_029286625.1 Parnassius orleans | reverse complement strand
CCTCTACAAGATGCAGGCGTGTACAAGCTTGATTGTGAATGTGGTCTCTCTACAAAGGACAAACAAAAGATCCATTAAAACCCGCGTGAAAGAACATATAGCTGACGTGGCACCGACGCTCTGGGAAGTATGCAGTCTGTGAACATGTTCAAGATCGTCCCCGCCATTACATCAGATTTGATAGACCACAAATCATCGCAAAGAACACCGATTCCTACCAAGGATGATACGCGAGGCTATTGAAATTAAAAACATCCTAATTTCAATAGAGAAGATGGATGGTGCTGCCATCTGCTTCGGATCCTATAATTAACAAAATTAAATCCAAACCCAAGCATACCACTGCAAGACTTCAAGATACTGTAAGCTCATTCGGCGTAGATCGGACCAAAATTAATATTCAAAAACTGAAGGTAGCCGGGCTAACTATGACATTGGGACGTCAAACACCTCAGTCCCCCTGTGACCATGGGTGCTGTAAAGCACCGAAACGTCGGGAATCAAAATAATAAAATTAAACGCGATAAAATCCGTAAAAATAGTTTTATTCAATATTCTATTTGTTTTGAAATAAGCTTAAAATCAACATTAGTATTCCATTAATGTACTTATGGATGTTAATATTCCAACCGCGTTCTCTTGCTTAACCCCTGCTTAACGTTCTAAATTCAGGTATTTAGGACGTTTTGTAATTGCAGTAAAATTTAAAGGAAATTAAAATTTACAGAATGAATTGCATTTGTGCCAAATTAAATGTTTCAAAATTCTAAATTTAATTTTACTATAAAATATTTTTATTAACTAGCTGTGTTTACATAATGATTTCTTATATTTACGCGAACACTACACATTGAATTAAACTACTTTTACGGATTATATCGCGTTTAATTAACTTATTTTATTAATTCCCGACGTTTCGGTGTTTTACAGCACCTGTGGTCACGGGGACTGAGGTGATTGACGTCCCAATGTCAAAGTTAATCCGGAGTACCTTCAGCTTTTTAATTATTAATTTTGGTCCGATCTACGCAGAATGAACTAACTGTGTCTTGAAGTCTTGCAGTGGTATGCTTGGTTTAGTTTTAATTTTATTAATTACAGGATCCCAAGCAGGTGGTAGTACCAGCCCCTCTCTATTGAAATTAGGATGTTTTTAATTTCAATAGCCTCACGTATCATCCTTGGCAGGAATCGATGTTCTTTCGCGAGAATCTGTGGTTTATCAAATCTAATGTAATGGCGGGGCCGTCTAGGATATGATCACAAACTGCAGACTTCCCGGAACGTTGGTGCTTCACGTCAGCTATGTGTTCTTTACGGGTTTTAATAGATCGTTTTGTTTTCCTATATATGAGAGACCACATTCACAATCAAGCTTGTACACCCTGCATCTTGTAGAGGAATACTTGACGGATGGTAAGAACTGACTAATCTTCTTCGGCGGCTTGAAGAATGTTCTTATAGAAGCTCGCTTCAAGATGTAGCCAATCTTGTCTGTGACACCTCTGACATATGGTAGTACAGCAGGCACACGCTCGACTGTGGCCGGCTTCACCGGTCACTGTGACGTAGGCGCGGGACCCGAAGCTTGTTGTCGCAGAACCTGCTTGACGTGCTGAAGCTCGGCGGCCAGGTGTTTGCTGTCACAGATCCTCGTGCCTCTGTAACAAAGATTTGCCCACGGTAGCCAACTGTGAAGGATGATGGTGGGATTCACCATTTAAATATCTGTTTGTATGGGTCTTTTCTATACACGTGTGACCT
The DNA here is from genome assembly GCA_029286625.1 of Parnassius orleans. NCBI lineage: Eukaryota > Metazoa > Arthropoda > Insecta > Lepidoptera > Papilionidae > Parnassius > Parnassius orleans. The sequence goes on along the minus strand of JAGSMP010002486.1, from coordinate 20,527 downwards.
ATGGTGTTGTTAGGATTTGAATGACTAATACATCTAGGAAAGCTAAAGAATTATTTGCCTCTAACTCCATAGTAAATTGAATTTTAGAGTTTATGGAATTAAGATGTTCTAAAAATGCAGTTACTTTGTCTGATGGTAAAATTGTGAAAGTATCGTCTACGTACCGCTTGTAGAACCTTGAAGTTACTGGTGCAGTAAGCAGGGCTTTCTCCTCAAAGTCCTCCATGAAAATATCGGCGACAATGGGAGATACCGGTGAGCCCATTGCAACACCATCTACTTGCTTGTAAAACTCTTCCTTCCACAATAGATAGCCAGATGTAAGGCAATGTCTAAGCAGTACTGCATATTCTGCTGGCATGTTGTTTTCCTCTAGTTTCCTAGTTACAATAGAGATGCAGTCTTCAACAGGTAGGCATGTAAATAGAGACTGAACATCAAAACTGACCATAGTTTCATTGTCAGTAAGACATAGGTCTTTTATCTCACTAACAAAATGGTAAGAATCCTTAGTGTGTGCTCTGTCCTCTGAGTGGTGATAGTGTTTTGTTAAGAGTTGAGCCAATCTGTAAGTTGGCGAATCGATCTGACTCACTATTGGACGTAATGGAGCGTTCGGTTTGTGTATTTTTGTAACCCATACAACTTCGGTGGTTTGGCACACGCAGGTATTATCGAATTGACGTCTAGATTCAATTTCTCGGAGTATTTTTAATTAGATCGCTAGTTGTTTTAAGCGTATTAGTTGTAGGGTCTGTTTTGACCTTTACGTACGTACTTTCATCCGATAAAAGTTGTTGTATTTTAGAATTGTAATCCGACGTATCCATTATAACCGTAGCATTACCTTTATCTGCGCGGAGAATCGTTAAATCTGGTCTGTTGCGTAAGTTTTTCAATGCATTAATTTCATCCTTCGAAGATTTAATTTCGGCACTGAGCTTCGACGTAACAAAGACGAGATGTCTTGACGTATGGCCTCAAATCTTCCTTACCAATATTATTTTTATACAGACAGTCCTCAACACTACAGATAATGTTTTCATACGGGATTTTTCGCGGTGTTATTATGAAATTCATACCTTGGCCAAAACTTTTATTGTCGCGTCGTCCAGAGATTGTTTTGACAGGTTATAGACCGCGCGTTGTTTATTACTCGCGTCTGTTGTCAATGGTTGTGTTCCGTTCTACGTTGACGTTGGTGTTGGACATTTGATTTAGTTGTTAGTTTTGGTATTTATCTATATGTTTATTTTTGCATTCATTGTATTTAGTTGATTCCCGTTTATCTAAAGTTTCCATGCAATTCTTATAATCAAATGTCGATAAAATTGTCTTTAGATCACTGGACGATTTGTCTATGGTTTTGTTTATGAAACATAGATCGGTACGTTTTTGCTGAATCACCATTATTAACAACTTTTTGCTTGCCTGATTTAAGATCTTAGCGCTTCCTCGAATGTCGTTTTTAGTAGATATCTTGACACACGTAGGAATGAGATTATGGTCTCTGCATCTCTTCAAGAAATTTAATGATGTTACGTATCTTGCGCGCTTGGTCTTGAGATCTTCTAGTCGGCGTATTTTATTTGCTATTTCCAATCCGTACTGGTTTACATAATGATTTCTTATATTTACGCGAACACTACACATTGAATTAAACTACTTTTACGGATTATATCGCGTTTAATTAACTTATTTTATTAATTCCCGACGTTTCGGGTGTTTTACAGCACCCGTGGTCACGGGGGACTGAGGTGATTGACGTCCCAATGTCAAAGTTAATCCGGAGTACCTTCAGCTTTTTTAATTATTAATTTTGGTCCGATCTACGCAGAATGAACTAACTGTGTCTTGAAGTCTTGCAGTGGTATGCTTGGGTTTAGTTTTAATTTTATTAATTACAGGATCCCAAGCAGGTGTATACCCAGCCTCCCTCTCTATTGAAATTAGGATGTTTTTTAATTTCAATAGCCTCACGTATCATCCTTGGCAGGAATCGATGTTCTTTCGCGAGATTTTGTGGTTTATCAAATCTAATGTAATGGCGGGGGCCGTCTAGGATATGATCACAAACCGCAGACTTCCCGGAACGTTGGTGCTTCACGTCAGCTATGTGTTCTTTTACGCGGTTTTTATTGATCGTTTTGTTTTCCCTATATGAGAGACCACATTCACAATCAAGCTTGTACACCCTGCATCTTGTAGAGGAATATTGCACTTGACGGATGGTAAGAACTGACTAATCTTCTTCGGCGGCTTGAAGAATGTTCTTATAGAAGCTCGCTCAAGATGTAGCCAATCTTGTCTGTGACACCTCTGACATATGGTAGTACAGCAGGCACACGCTCGACTGTGGCCGGCTTCACTCGGTCACTGTGACGTAGGCGGGACCCGAAGCTTGTTGTCGCAGAACCTGCTTGACGTGCTGAAGCTCGGCGGCCAGGTGTTTGCTGTCACAGATCCTCGTGTCTCTGTAACAAAGATTTGCCCACGGTAGCCAACTGTGAAGGATGATGGTGGATTCACCATTTAAATATCTGTTTGTATGGGTCTTTTTCTATACACGGTGTGACCTGGTGTTGTTAGGATTTTGAATGACTACATCTAGGAAAGCTAAAGAATTATTTGCCTCTAACTCCATAGTAAATTGAATTTTAGAGTTTATGGAATTAAGATGTTCTAAAAATGCAGTTACTTTGTCTGATGGTAAAATTGTGAAAGTATCGTCTACGTACCGCTTGTAGAACCTTGAGTTACTGGTGCAGTAAACAGGGCTTTCTCCTCAAAGTCCTCCATGAAAATATCGGCGACAATGGGAGATACCGGTGAGCCCATTGCAACACCATCTACTTGCTTGTAAACTCTTCCTCCGGATTAACTTTGACATTGGGACGTCAATCACCTCAGTCCTCGTGACCATGGGTGCTGTAAAGCACCCGAAACGTCGGGAATTAATAAAATAAGTTAATTAAACGCGATATAATCCGTAAAAGTAGTTTAATTCAATGTGTAGTGTTCGCGTAAATATAAGAAATCATTATGTGAAAAATAAAAAAATAAAATATATATTCCCTCACCCTCATAGTCCAATGGGACAGCAAACTGGAGAGAGATCAGGCGCAGGACCAACGCCTTTACGTGCTTTCAGAGGCATGGGGGTGAGACACCGCCAACTTCCTAACTTAGGGCTGTTACTAAGAATATCTTTACAGAAAAACCCAATAACTGATTTTGGTATGACCCGGGATTCGAACCCATGAATTCGACCACACGATAAGCAGTAGAGTTTACCACTAGATCAACGAAGCAACAAATACAGCATATATAATGATAGCCGACCGTGTGGTGGTGGGGTAAGAATATCCACTACCCCATATCGTCCCGTGGGTGTCGTAGGAGGCGACAGAGGGAAAATGAAACAGATGGAGAGCAGCACCATCTTCGTGATCATCATCATTACAGCCCTTCACAAGTCCACTGCTGAACATAGGCCTCCCCCACGGAATGCCACAAAGCACGGTCCCGAGCCACCTGCATCCATTGACTTCCTGCATGTCTTACCAGGTCGTCACTCCATCTAGTGGGGGGACGCCCTACACTTCGCCTGCCGGTACGAGGCTGCCACTCGAGAACCTTTCTTCCCCATCATCTTCATTCCCGTGTAGTGGCGGGTAAGAATACCCACTACCCCATATCTTCCCGTGGGTGTCGTAAGAGGCGACAAAGGGAAACTGATACAGAAGATGGGCAGCAGCATCTTTCTGATAAAAGCCAAAAAACAATTAAAAAAACTGCGGTTGCCAACCCGCTCGCCAAGCGTGGCAACTATGGCAATATGGGGTATATTGATACCATGAGCGACGACACAAATCTTCGTGATAACGACCCAAAATTATAGAAACTGGGGTTGCCAACCTGCCTGCCAAGCGTGGAAACTATGGCAATATAACTGACGATATAACTGAACATAGATTTCCCCCTATGAGGAAATCTTTTTTTTTATAGAATAAGGGTGACAAACGAGCACACAGTCCACCTGATGGTAAGTGGTTGCTGTGGCACATAGACATCTACATCTATCTTCGTTTGCGAATTTAAATGCAGATGCGTTGTCAGCCGCGAGGACTAAGACGGAATGCCTCTTTTCCAGTAAAAAGGGTCTCCGGTTCTCTACACTCACCATACGAAACACAGCAGCATTAAGCTGCTATTTTACGCTGGTATTCTGTGAGAGCGTGGTCCTACCCCGGTCGAGCCGACCCATTCGTGCTACAACTATACTACTAATATAGCTGCAGCATGGCTCTACCACGTTGAAATCTATGTTCAACAGTAGACTTTCATAGGTTATAATGGATTGTGCAATTGAAAGTGAAATTCGTCGGTCGTGTCGCAAACCTCAGCGTCTAGTCGCGTAATGACGGCTCCGTAGCGCAGTGGCTTAACAATGAGTTGCAACGTTAATGGCCGCGGGTTCGAATCCCGCGCGGTACAAGTATTTGTATGGCCTACAAATAATTGTAACGGGTCTGGATGTTTGTGCTTGTGAAATTGATGTATGTAAAGTGTAAACTGCCCCCACGATACAGGAGAAAATTCTAGTGGTTCTACTCCTTAAAAAAAAAACTAAAATAAATAATAAATGCAATGCACACTTATTTACAGACAGTTATTAAATCGGATCCTTTCATCCAAGAAGATGCAATTCACAACGGCAAAACGAAGACAAATAATAGTAAAAGAAAGACTCAAACAGAAGACTTTAATGAATCTGACGATGAACCACTGAAACTTAAGAAAAAAGATAGAAAACTAGAAACAGAAAGAGTGCAGCGTAAATCTAAAAAGAGAAAGAAAAAGAAGGATGGTAAGAGAAGTGTTTTTAATACATTTTAATTAGCATTACCTGTATTTATGTGTTGCTTGTGGATTATCTTACTATTGCACTACCTCAGATAATCATCTGTGTGTCGTAAGAGACGACAGAGGCGAATGAAATAGGAGATGGAAAGCAGCATCCGCCATCTTGTAACATCCGCCATATTGAAATTAGAATGACGTCACGTATCCTTAAGGCGGCTACTAACTTGCCTACCGCAGGGGCAATTTAGGGTATAGGAGTGGGGATGACCCTTAATTGCCTCCTTAATTGTGATGTGTATGCAAGCAGGGGCAATTTTCTAAGTCGGCCCTGCGGCAGGGCAGCAGGGCGCAAGCTCACCTTGCTCGCTAGATCGTAGCTGCCGCCACGTGTGTAGCGCGATTGGGACAATTTCAATCAGTTCGTTAGCGACTTTCACGCGGAGCAAACGTGACTACAAGTCACAATGTATACCAATAAAGAATGTGAAATTTGGACACTGGTGATAGAAGTGCATAAAGAGCGGCTTCTTCACCCAGTATCTCCTTTTTGTCTTTTTTGCGGTAGCACCGCAGAAAGGACGTTATTTGAACGTTGTTACGTTTTTAAACGTGGTAATTAGTTGTTTTATGGATCAATATGGATGTCTATGGGCCACAGTATCCACTTACCATTAGGTGGACTGTGCTCATTTGTCACCCTTATCTAATATATTGAAATTAATTATTGTTTGTTCGTATTTTATGCGTTGCCATACCGTTAATCAGATCGTGGTAAAATTTTGTCAACTTATTGCTTGCACTTACGCGAAGGTTATATGCATAGTACAATTAACTTATACTAGGTGGCGCGCGTGTCGTACGAACAAATTTATTGGAAAGTAATTTATCATTCAACTTCATTGAATATATTATCATCATTCCTAATTAAACAATATAATTGTTCCAAATTTAAAACGATATTTCCACAATTATTTCTTCTGTGGCAGCAAAGCTCCGGGTACCAGCTAGATTTATATATTAAAAGAGCCAAGGTTATATATACCGATTCATTGATATTTCGATAAAACTGGCGCCATTCTCAACGCGTGCGTCCAGCGCGACGTACACTCTCATACTGAACGCAGGCATGTGTGTAGAGACAGTTCTGATATTGCCCCGATCGCTGTTCACCCTAGATTGCCCCTGCGGCAGGCAAGTGAGTAGCCGCCTTTAGCCAACTATCAAAATGCCTCAAATCTGTTCTTGATTCGACTCTTTGTTTTTTTATATTTATGTTTTTTCTTTATTGTTATTGTGAACCGAATATGATGATTATTTTTTATTAAATAGGTTATACTTCCTATTTAATAAAAATAGAAGGGTGGGGTCGTCCCTATATAGAAACAAAATACCAAAACGTTGCTAATAATTGTATGACGCCAAAAAAATTTTTTTTTAAATATTTACGATTACGAAACACTTTCATACAGCCAACTTCATAGAAATTTATGCAGTCTGAAATAGCCTTAATACCTGTTGATCCCAAATTGTCCTGACTAAGCTTTTGATATTAGATTACTCGTAAACATGATAGTTGCAAGTAGCCATAATTTTACAATAACATGTTGATCGCGAATTGTGCCTATTAAGGACGCGTTTGCAAAATTGATAGGTATAGAATCGAACTATTACATTGACACGGGTCACACACACAAGTGTAGGTACGTACGGTTAGCTGCGGTGTGGGAATCGTAATCAAGTAAAACATTTTGATAATTTGAAAGATTGATTTTTTCTCATTTCTTATACCTACAAAATATATTACATACGAAATACGAATAGCTGCTCCAGAGACTGTTAGGCACTAGAAGCCCACTACTAGCAGTGCGATGGTGGCTGTGGACTTTGGGCTGGTTTTGTTAGTTATGATAATACTTTAGCTTCGGACTTGGTGAAGTGACTTGAAGGTATACTTCGGTGACAGCTACTGGAACCCTCGACGAGTAGTACTAGGTGTGCCGAGTTTGGGCTCGTTTTGTTAGTTACGATGAGAACTAACCTCCGGGATTTGTTGAAAATGGCTCGGAAGATCGTTTTACAATATAAAAATTATTATTTTCAACAAAACGTTACTACCATTTGAAGATGAAGAACCATTCTATACGTGGTAGTTATTAGCTATGTTTGATTTGGTTTAGTTTTGTCACAAAATGTACCGAAAACAGCATAATTTTTCCTGATTTGCAAACGCACCCTTAAGTTTTAATATTAGATTACTGAAAACATGTTATGAAGTGTAACGTTACAGAAGACGCTGACTCCACTGTACAGTTGTTGTTGCTGGTCAAACCAAGGCGTCATACTTTCAGTCAACAGACTTGTTTTGACCATGCTATATAAGCCGTTGCATTTAGAATAAGATTCATTATAGAACTCATCGTAGTAATGTGATCACTTAGTTAAGGAGGTCAGTATTGCACTGAATTAGTTTTAATACATTGTTGTAATGTAATAGTTAATAAAAGTCATCGAGACATATTTAGTTGTATTTTTAAAAAGCTTTAGCACCGCTTCCGAAATTTAACTAGAAAGAAGGCCACAGATGCGACATATTACATTATTTACTAATTGAAACTTAAATTATTTATTTATTGAATCGTTGATACAGCGCACACTGTTATTTTCATACAAACAAAAAAATTAAAACATACTAATGTAAATTAAACCACAACAAAAAATAGTTATATTTATTAGATAGGTTGTACTTCAAGCATTGCCCCATATAAAGCAGACAATCGTTTTCGGGCCCACTAGAAATTTTAACGTAACTTAATTTTATTACACGGCCTAAAGATTTTATGAAAATCTAACCGGAATCATGAAATCTGAATAAAAAAGAGCTGTTTTGATATTCGTGTTCTGGCTAATGTAATATAAAAAATGCGTGTAACGAATATAGTAACGAAGAACGAACTACTAAAAGGATTTTCCATTAATCTTAAAGTACCTGTAAATGATAAATGTACCTACAACTTTATTTAATACTATTAATTATTGACTAGTGAATACGGTCGTACATAGCGGGCAAATACCTATTGGTACTTTTAAATAAAACCAACAGATATCTTGATTAGGTATATGTATTACTTTCTTCCGATATCGTTCACTTTTTATAAAGCACCTAAGAGACCTTATGCAATTAATAAGCACCGAACCATATCGCGTGGTAATTCTACTACTAGCGACATCTATTGTTCACAAATAAAATTAAAACACTTTATATTGATCTGTTTACATAAGAATCGTGAACAACTAGTGCACTATTTTAACTTTTAATACCGATGAAAACTACTAGAAAATCGCTTTTAGGTTATTGTAATATTTATTTTTTATAATTGTTAATTTCTCAGTATTCCCGTTAGACACTAATATTATTTTTATAATCTATAGGTTATAAGGAATAAATCGACATGTATTTCATTAACTTACGCCACAATTTGTGGTGGGCCCATTCTCCATACAAAAAGAAATTGCCTCCTTTAAAGAAAAACTTCTATCTCTAAGAATTGGAAAATAGGAGATGAAGTTTTAATGGAACTATTTAGATGACATTGAGATATTCCTTAGTTCACCCCATATGGTAAAAAAATAACTTTAAATAAAAATCTACTTAGTATGGAAAGTTAATTTTGTTCAATTACGATGGACTATTAAAAATAATTAAAATAAGTAATGTGTGTGCATTTGTTTTTTGTTAGAATTAAGAAAAAAATATTTTCTATAGACATAAAAATCGATCGCCGGAAGCATTCAGCGCCAAAGCGCGAGAAGCCAGCCGGCGTGGTGACCAACTCCAGGGTCAGTAAGAAACTGCAGCAGCTGAATGTGGACAGTAGCCAGTTGGAGATGGTCGTGCTGAGCTGGGAGGAGGTACGTAATATCATAGTGCGTAAAAGAGATAGAATATAACCTGGATCACTTCCGACATTGCTTTCTACTTGCATAGTGCCGCGTATTGTGAACAATTTTGTAAACAATTTCTGTAATTTATTATGACAGCATTTTATGTATTATTTTTGGCTAAAGGCCTTGTAGCCAATGCCACATTAACTGAATAAAAAAAACAATTGATATAAAAATTATTTACAGTTCATTGCTTTAATTTTTTTTATTGAAGTAATGATTGCAGTATGAATGGGTCGGCTCGACTGGGGAAAGACCACACTCTCACAGAATACCAGCGTGAAATAGCAGCTTGATGCTACTGTGTTTCATATTGTGAAAGTAGAGAATCGTAGACCCTTTTTACTGAAGCAAGGTATTCTATCTTAGTCCTCACGAGTGTCAATGCATCTGCATTTTGATTCTTAATCGACGATAGATGTAGATGTCTATGGGCTACAACAATCGTTTACCGCTCGTTTGTCATCCTTATTCAATAAAAAAATTATATGTCAACATTTGATGTATTTTACTGGCAAAAGGCCTTGTAGCCAATGCCATAATAAAAGGATAAAAACTATTTATATAAAAATCAATATTAAAAATAGCTGTATATTATCTCATCATCATCATCATTACAGCCCTTCACAAGTCAACCGCTGAACATAGGAATGCCACAAAGCACGGTCCTGAGCCATCATCCATTGACTTCCTGCATGTGTTACCAGGTCGTCACTCCATCTAGTGGGGGGACGCCCTACACTTCGTCCGCCGGTACGAGGCTGCCACTCGAGAACTTTTCTTCCCCATCGGTTGTCTCCGAGCTGGAGATATATATATTATTGAGCTGGCCGGACCATTGCCACTTCAGCTTACTAATCCGTTGGGCTATGTCGTTTACTCTGGTTCTACTGCGGATATCCTCATTTCTATGTTTATCACGCAGAAAAACCCAGAGCATAGCCCTCTCCATAGCTCGTTTAGCGACCGTGAGCCTCCTCATACAATGAGCTATATTATCACTTAATTATACTAATTATGTAATAAATGATCCGTCTTGGTCGAAATAAAGAGATTATTATTATTATAAACCTGAGTCTCGTCTGCGAAGGTAGAAGAGGAACGTCAGAGGGCACTCCTCAGTGAGACATTCACGAGGCACGAGTACCGATGCTACGACTGTGCCCTCGGCTTCAATCACCGGTTCAAATTGGTCAACCACATGAAGAAGCACGATCCGGTGAGTGGGTGCATCTCTTCTTTGCTTTTTATTAGGGTTCCGTACCCGAAGGGTAACCGACTGGACCCTATTACTAAGCCTCCGCTGTACGTCCGTCCGTCCGTCTGTCTGTCAGCGGGCTGTATCTCATGATCCGTAATAGGCAGACAGTTGAAATTTTCACAGAATATGTATTTCTGTTGCCGCTATGACAGCAAATAATAAAAATAATAATAAATTAAAGGGGGCTCCCCTACTAGAAACATATTATTTTTTTGCATACATAGTATTAAATCTTGTACAATGATACGGAACCATTCATGCGCGAAACCGGCTCACTCTTGGCCGCTTTTTCATTGTTTAGAACTGTTAAGATTTGGGAAGCAAACAACTATGTAATATATTTTGATAACTTTCTTTTATTCTACTGCCTACAGAACACAACAGTCATTACAATTCTTACTTACAATCGGTTTTTTTTTAAAAGGAAAGAGACATCGTCCACAGACTCATCCATCCATTCATCCATTACAGGCTGTAATAGTCCTCTGCTGAACATTGGCCTCCCCATAGATTGCTTCATAGGGGGGATTTTGCCATTGTTGTGATGTTACTGTTGATTTAATAATTTCACCTCTCAATGGGTCATGTGCTCCTGGTAGATTATCTTCTATACATCCATCCATTACAGCCTATCAAAGTCCACTGCTGAACGTAGGCCTCCCCAAAGAATGCCTCATAGGAGGGATATTTGCAATAGTTGTAATGTTACTGTTGATTTAATAATTTCACCTCTCAGTGGGTCATGTGCTCCTGGTAGATTATCTTCTGTACATCCATCCTTTATAGAGTTTATAAGCCTATAAAAAAGTCCACAGCTGAACATAAGCCTCCCCCATAGATTGCCTTATAGAGAGGATTTTGCCATAGAAGCCACGGTTGGCAGGCGGGTTGGCAACCACAGTTTTTTTTGTGATTTATAGTTGTTTTTTTTTTTATAGACGAGGGGGCAAACGAGCATGCGGCTCACCTGATGGTAAGTGACCACCGCCGCCCATGAACAACTGCAACACCAGGGGAATCGCAGATGCGTTGCCGGCCTTTTAAAAAAGAGTAGGCTCTTTTCTTGAAGGTTTCTAAGTCGTATCGGTCCGAAAAAATCGCTGGTGGTAGTCAATTCTACAATAAAGTTGTGCGAGGAAGAAAACTTCTCGTAAATCGCACAGTGGTGTACCGCCAATCATCCAGATGGTATGGATGGTATCGCGAGTTTTGTCGCGATGTGCGATGGTGAAATTGAACGGCTGGAATTAGTCCATACGATATGTATAAATTTTGATAACTTTCTTTTATTCTACTGTCTACAGAACACAACCGCCATTACAACTCATACTTACAATAGTTTATTTTTAAAGAAAGAGACATCGCCCACAGACGACTGCTCACAGATAAAACAATTTGTTGATTTTAAAACACAAGAACTAGCGACTCGCCCGGGCTCCAGCCGGATTGAATCTATTAATTTGAAGTTATTTAGATTTAAGATAATCACTTATCACCTATTTTTAAGGATATTTTTACTTCTAAAAAAAAATCCAAGTTTTTCTGATATAATATAGCCTAGATTACTCCATCCATTACTCTATCTGTTCGTAAAGTTTCATTACAATTGGTTGATCCATTCCGAAGATTATTTGTGTCTTTATAGAGCTAGTTACATGACTCTTAGTTACAACTCGCCTTCCTTCGGGAACCCGTGCATTCTGGTCTCTCGCCAAGGCTGTCCAAGGGAATTTCTGTAAGCCATCACTACCTTCTCTGCACAGGGAGGATGACTCACTGGCCCATGCCGCAAAAGAGAAAGCCGACCTTTAGGTCCCTTTTGCGTCCAACTCGACTCTGATGACGGGGAACACACCGCCGACCATACCGCAGTGTGAGTGCTCTATGCCTGATGTGCGATTCACACAGTGTTCAGTACGCAGCACCTTCCTGGACATCCACAAGTCGAGTGGGCCTGATGGAATCCCGCCACTGTGCTGAGGACGTGCGCTCCAGAGTTGGCACCGGTTCTAACGCGTCTTTTCGGTACTCCTACCCCTAGGCGTTGTCCCGAATTCATGGAAGACAGCCAGCAACCTGATCCTAAAAAGGTAACCGCCTGATCCGTCCACCACAGGCCTATCGCCATTACCTCCTTGTTCTCGAAAATAATGGAGTCCATTATTAATTGCCAGCTCATGCGGTACTCGAGGAGCACCAGCTGATTAGTGACTGCCAGTACGGTTTCCGTCGGGGTCGCTCAGCTGGTAATCTTTGGTTTACCTAACACATAGATGGGCGCAGGCGATCGAGTCCAAGGTGGAGGCATTGGCCGTTAGTTTGGACATAGCGCCTCGATCGGGTCTGGCACAAAGCGCTTCTTTCGAAGCTTCCTTCCTATGGGCTTCGAGAAATTGTGCAATTGATCACCAGCTTTGCAGATCGGAGCATCATGGTCGTTGTAGACGGTACATGCTCCGACTACGCCTATTAACGCTGGTGTTCCATAAGGCTGCGTGCTATCGCCAACGTTGTTTCTTCTGCATATCAATGATATGTTGCAAACCGGTAACATTCATTGCTATGCGGATGACAGCACTGTTGATGCTCTATACACCGGCCGTGCCAATATTTCTCGAAAACGTAGCCGAGTACCGGAACAAAATTTTGTCGAAGTCGAGACTTTGTTGAACAAAGTCTTGATTGGGGCGACTAAATCTAGTCCAGTTCAATCCCCAGAAGACACAAGTTTGCGCGTTTACCGCAAAAGGAACCCTTTGTCGTATCTCCTCAGTTTCAAGGCACTCCTTGTTGCCTCAGCCAGTATCGGAATCCTCGGCGTTGACATATCGAGTAACGTGCAGTTCCGTGGTCACTTAAGAGAAGGCCAAATTGGCCTCTAAAAAGCTTGGCGTGCTTAGTAGAGCGGGCAGTATTTCATGCCGGCACACCGCCTGCAACTTTACAAGGCGCAGGTTCGGCCTCACATGGAATACTGTTCCCATCTCGCAGGGCCCCCAGTGCCAGCTCCTTCCACTTAACCGCATTCAGCGCAGAGCGGATCGAATCTTCGACGACCGAGTTCTTTCCGATCGGCTTGACTCACTAGCACTGCGTAGAGATGTTGCATCTCTACGCAGGAATTGTTCAGACTAATTCCAGCCGCTCAATTTCACCATCGCACATCGCGACAAAACTCGCGATACCATCCATACCATCTGGATGATTGGCGGTCCACCACTGTGCGATTTAGAAGATGTTTTCTTCCTCGCACAACTTCCTTGTGGAACCGATTACCACCAGCGATTTTTCCGGACCGATACGACTTAGGACCTTCAAGAAAAGAGCCTACTCCTTTTTAAAAGGCCGGCAACGCATCTGCAATTCCCCTGGTGTTGCAGTTGTTCATGGGCGGCGGTAGTCACTTAACATCAGGTGAACCGCATGCTCGTTTGCCCCCTCTCCTATAATAAAAAAAATGAAGCAAATACAAAGAGGTGTTGTAATTAGATTTCACTATGTAACAACGCGTGACAATTTGCGGGACCCACTTTACTATCTATTATACACTTTACTATATATTACCGATAAATAGTAAAACTACTCGAATCGTTCCATATCGATGTTGCAATGTGGTTTAGCTACCTTGACGATAGATGGCGGCCTGTTCACAAAATGGTTATAAAAACTATAAAAATAATATTTTGGCGATTAAAAATTCTTTAGGACTGAATCCAAAACAAATTTCAGCACCTTCGTATGATTATTTTACCAATACTGAGCTCTACGTACCTTTATATTTTTAGTTCACATGATACAGTGTCGCCATCTAGTGTCGAATATATTTAATTATATTTGAAAGCCGACGCAAAGAGATTTTTCTAGAACTATTTTAATAAATTAGGTGTAAAATTACTTACAAATGAAATATGATGCCACCATAGCATCAGAGCGTCTATCTGAGTAGTTTTTACACGATAAAACACAACACTTCATCCTTTTCTTCTTAATACTACAAAAATACACCAATTTGCGATTTTCAACACATAAGCGCACAGGACGAATGCTGACAGTATACTAACTAAAGCCACACCCACTATGATGACGTCAGGACCTACTTAGAATCACAGTGCACAGTTGCTTATGCCGTCTCCTCTTTGTAATTGCTTCATGGCTAGTTATTTCAATATACAGACAGACACTTCAATTTTATTTATATGTATAGATAGAGATAAAAAACATAGTTTTGAACATCACTTCAACTAGATAGAGTTAGGATCTGATGAAATATGCTATACTTATGCCGCCATTACATGGCTAATGACAATAATGATGATGACTAAAAAATCTTTTTTATAGAATAAGGGTGACAACGAGCACACAGTCCACGTGATGGTCAGTGGTTGCTGTGGCCCATAGACATCTACATCTATCCTCGTTTGCGAATCAAAATGCAGATGCGTTGTCACCCGTGAGGACTAAGATGGAATGCCTCTTTTCCAGTAAAAAGGGTCTCCGGTTCTCTACACTCACCATACGAAACACAGCAGCATTAAGCTACTATTTTACGCTGGTATTCAGTGAAAGCATGGTCCTTCCCCGGTCGAGCCGACCCATTCGGGCTACAACCATAATATAACTGCAGCATGGCTCTACCACGTATAATCTTCTTCTCTTAATCTATTTTATTTTTTATTACCTATTAGGAATCAGGTCCAGAAGTGTGCAACATCTGTAAAGTGCGCTGTAGAGACGCTCATGCACTATGCGCTCACAGAAGAAGACATCGAGTTAGGTGAGTGTTAGGGTGTTACCACACCAATAGTGTTATAATACCCTTAAAATTTCTTCTTCAATTCTTTCAAACGTTACATAATACATTATTTTAAGTAAGAGATGTTAAAATTAATTAACTAAGATCCGCGTAATAAAATAAAATGACCAAAATTCGGTCTGGATAGAGATGCCATATTATGTCAGGACTTTTGGACTCTGTAAGGATTGCGGTCGAATTTTGGAAATGTCAAGCTTTTTCTATTTTTCAACAAAATATAGTAGGTTTTTGCGTGGGAGGGGTGGAGTCTGCGACGTGGATTGCGAGTGCGAGTTAATTCGTTTTTTTGCTTGTTAATTATGTTTGCAATATAATGTCAGGATTTTTCTATGGAAATCAGGTTATTTTTCAGGACTTTTTAATTTTCCAGCTGGTAACCCTAGGTCTGGATTTATTTATAATATTGACGAATTTTAACTGTTGAGTAGGTAGAATATTTATTTAAATAATAGGAAAATTATTAATTACTTTATTTGATTTTATTTTGGAAGTTTTATTTTATATTTTAATTATGGAATAGGTTGGCATTTATTAGTTTTTTTTAAATTATTGAATGTACATAATACAGGGTATTTTTGAAACGCTCCCGAAAACGAAGACAGATGATGATGGGTCACAAAGAAATTCGATCCCGAGGAAAAAAAAATCATCTTTTCACAACGTTTTATTAACTTTATTCACGCTCCATCATGTTAGTACAGTTAAATGAAACGATATTTCATTAAAAAAAATCATGAAAATACTTAAACATAAAACCAGCAGTGGAATTACTGAATTACAATCAGCTGACTAGGGGTCAATGTACGCTCGAACGCTGAATTCGCGCGGCCCGCAACTAGCGATGGTACCTCAATACCTAATAATTTACAACACTTGTCTAAATACCTAACTTATCTATTTAACCTACTATTTTGCCACTGTGCTTGTCTCCACGCAGCCACTTTAATTGAATTACAGGTTAAATAAACCAAATAACTGGTTCGATTCCCCGCTAATGAAAAAAATACTTAAATAAAATGTTAACAAGGTTAGAGTCATGCTTTTTATCCATTGTGTTGGTATGTTTATTATTCTGATGTATTCAGTTGCGTACCTATTCAGATCAGTTCAGTACTAAGTTATTTAAAAAAAATTTGGTATGAAACAGCTTACCGATCCTCCGTGGCCTTATGAGATTCTCCAAGGCACATTAACATGTTGCCTTATTCACGAGCACTATAAACGTACCTACGCGTTAGGCATTATTAAAACAAAACAAAAAACACAAAACGTAACAACAAGAATAACATCATTAAGTAATAAATAACAAGTAATAATGACAATAATTTAATAAACAAAACAATTGAACTGTCGCTCGTGATAGTCAACACTAAACTGTCTCAAAAACTAAAATTATTAATCAATCCCGCCCGCCAAAACAAACGCGCACGAGGTAACGTCCTTGAAGCATGTGTAAATTCCACAGCGCGAGGCGACACGAGGCAGCGTGTGTGTGAAAGGGAAGGGTAGAGTGAGTAGTATACCTAATGCTATTTTTCGTACCGATCTAGATAAGAGTGATTATTATTATTGTTTCATTTAACTGTACTAACATGATGGAGCGTGAATAAAGTTAATAAAACGTTGTGAAAAGATGATTTTTTTTTCCTCGGGATCGAATTTCTTTGTGACCCATCATCATAGGTGTCCTTAGTCCTATCATCTGTCTTCGTTTTCGGGAGCGTTTCACAAACACCCGGTATATTATTGAATGTTTGTGATGAATTTTAATTATTATGGTGGTAGAATAATTATATAGTTAAAAAGGTAAAATGATATTTATTACTTGATTTATTTTACTTTTTGTTTGATTATTTTATTTATTTATTTTGTTTAACATTATTTACAGATATTGTTGATTTTGATATAATTATTATTTCATCAGAAGTAGTTTAGTTAAGTAAGGTCTAGCAAAATAATAAAGACATTGCTGTAATATTTGTACACAATTTATTGGTAATAAATAAGGAGTTTTTTAAGTGGTAGAGCCATGTTGCAGCTGTGTTATGGTTGTAACACGAATGGGTCGGTGTAAAATAGCAGCTCAATGTTGCTGTGTTTCGTATGGTGAGTGCTGAGAACCAGAGACCTTTTTTACTGGATACGAGGCATTCCAAGTTAGCTCTCAGGGGTGACAACACATCTGCACTTTGATTCGTAATCGAGGATAGATGTAGATGTCTATAGGCTATAGCATCCATTTACGATCAGGTGGGCTGTCTGCCCGTTTGTTATCCTTCTTCTATAAAAAAAATATAGATTTATTTGTTGATATTACCCCTTCCCCGATTTGTGTCGGCAGGTGGCGCTGCGTGCAGTGTGGAGGCGCGTGGTCGCGCGCGGGCGTGGGCGCGGACCACGTGGCGCGGCTGCACGGCGCGCCCGCGCCCACGCACCGCTGCTCCGTCTGCGGGCACCGCGCGCCGTCAGTATCCCAGCCCGCGATACACTGCACACACACCACATGCACACTCACTCCGCGCACCCGCGCCCACGCACCGCTGCTCCGTCTGCGGGCACCGCGCGCCGTCAGTATCCCAGCCCGCGATACACTGCACACCACACACCATGCACACTCCCCGCGCGCCCGCGCCCACACCGCTGCTCCGTCTGCGGGCGCGCCGTCAGTATCCCAGCCCGCGATACACTGCACTCACACATGCCACACTCCGCGCGCCCGCGCCCGCCGCGCCCGTCTGCGGGCACCGCGCGCCGTCAGTATCCCAGCCCGCGATACACTGCACACTCACACCACATGCACACTCCTCGCGCGCGCCCACCGCTGCTCCGTCTGCGGGCACCGCGCGCCGTCAGTATCCCAGCCCGCGATGCACACTCACACCACATGCACTCACTCCGCGCGCCCGCGCCGCACCGCTGTCGTGGGCACCACTGCCCAGCGCGACCACTGCACACTCACACACCACACACTCACTCCACCTGCGCCCGCGCCGCCCGCACCGCTGCTCCGTCTGCGGGCACCGCGCGCCGTCAGTATCAGCCCGCGATACACTGCACACTCACACACCACATGCACCCGCGCGCCCGCGCCCACGCACCGCTCCGTCTGCGGGCACCGCGCGCCGTCAGTATCCCAGCCCGCGATACACCGCACACCACACACCACGCACACTCACTCCGCGCGCCCGCGCCCACGCACCGCTGCTCCGTCTGCGGGCACCGCGCGCCGTCAGTATCCCAGCCCGCGATACACTGCACACTCACACACCACACACTCACTCCGCGCACCCGCGCCCGCCGCTGCTCCGTCTGCGGGCACCGCGCGCCGTCAGTATCCCAGCCCGCGATACACTGCACACTCACACACCACATGCACACTCACTCCGCGCGCACGCGCCCACGCACCGCTGCTCCGTCTGCGGGCACCGCGCGCCGTCAGTATCCCAGCCCGCGATACACTGCACACCACATGCCACACTCCCGCGCGCCCACGCACCGCTGCTCCGTCTGCGGGCACCGCGCGCCGTCAGTATCCCAGCCCGCGACACACTGCACACTCACCATGCACGCTCACTCCGCGCGCCCGCGCCCACGCACCGCTGCTCCGTCTGCACCGCGCGCCGTCAGTATCCCAGCCCGCGATACACTGCACACTCACACACCACATGCACACTCACTCCGCGCGCGCCACGCACCGCTGCTCCGTCTGCGGGCACCGCGCGCCGTCAGTATCCCAGCCCGCGATACACTGCACACTCACACACCACATGCACACTCACTCCGCGCACCCGCGCCCACGCACCGCTGCTCCGTCTGCGGGCACCGCGCGCCGTCAGTATCCCAGCCCGCGATACACTGCACACTCACACACCACATGCACACTCACTCCGCGCCCGCGCCCACGCTGCCCGTCTGCGGGCACCGCGCCGTCAGTATCCCAGCCCGCGATACACTGCACACTCACACACCACATGCACACTCACCCGCGCGCCCGCGCCGCACCGCTGCTCGTCTGCGGGCACCGCGCGCCGTCAGTATCCCAGCCCGCGACACTGCACTCACACACCACATGCACACTCCTCCGCGCGCCCGCGCCGCACCGCTGCTCCGTCTGCGGGCACCGCGCGCCGTCAGTATCCCAGCCCGCGATACACACACACTCACACACATGCACTCACTCCGCGCGCGCGCCCACCGCTGCTCGTCTGCGGGCACCGCGCGCCGTCAGTATCCCAGCCCGCGATACACCGCACTCACACACCCATACTCCGCGCGCACGCGCCCACGCACCGCTGCTCCGTCTGCGGGCACCGCGCGCCGTCAGTATCCCAGCCCGCGATACACTGCACACTCACACACCACATGCACACTCACTCCGCGCGCACGCGCCCACGCACCGCTGCTCCGTCTGCCGGCACCGCGCGCCGTCAGTATCCCAGCCCGCGATACACTGCACACTCACACTTACCGCATGGCACACTTATGGCATAACACTCACATTGCATGCACACTCATGCTTACCGCATGACACATTTACTGCATCACATACTTACGGCATAAACTCACACACCGCATGCACACCCACGATTACCGCATGACACTCACACTTACCGCATGACACACACACACCGCATGCACATTCACACTTACCGCATGACACACCGCCTAACACTCACACACACACCGCATGATACTCACACTTACTGAATAACACACACACACCGCATGCACACTCACACTTACCGCATGACACACCGCGTAACACACACACACACCGCATGATACTCACTTGAATAACACACATGCGCATTCACACTTGCATGACACACCGCGTAACACACACACACACCATGATACTTGTACGGTCTTTACAAACCGCACATTTTGCACTTAAGCATTTTACCATATTGTATCATCTTTCATTCTCATCCATTCAGTACGCATTCATTCGCCGTCGCGCATCGTACTCACTAGCAGTATTATCAAATTAAATCACATTATCAACTCAATTCTTTCTATTTTATATCAACTTCTAAATTGTACAGCACAGCAGCTCGTACATCTTAATGGTCCTTCGAGCATTGATCTAGTGCCGGTAAGAGAAAAGCGGGACCACGCGGTTCGACAACGTGACTTCGTTTCGCCCGTTTAGTGCTGCCGTATTACCGCCTACTTAGCAAAAACGCTACAAGTTATTTTAAAAGCTATTGCGCAGTGAATAATTTTCTGCTACCGCATACACCATCACCAGCAGCAGATTGGTAAACATCACGCCATCACTCGAATTTTTGTCTTTGTGTTTCTGTGTCTGAAGTGCAATAGCGAATCGGTCGAGTCGGCCTCCCACAAATCTCACCGACGAGATTGAGAAGGCGCATATATTGCATTAGGATACCGGAGCACTTAGCAACAGCATCACCTCCGTGACTCGGAAGCATCCGTCACCGGATTATCAATCAAATCGTCCATTAATCAAATAAAAATGGAAGATTTACTATCAACTCAGCAACAACTTCTTCAAGCAATGGAGCAGTTATTCACCAACTTCAAGAAAGATGGAGCTGAAAGAAACCCCATCTTACATATCAAGGCGACTAGAGACTCTGGATCAGTACTGGAGAGTTCAAGCCAATCATGTCAAGTTG
>JAGSMP010002485.1:0-23861 GCA_029286625.1 Parnassius orleans | reverse complement strand
GCATTCACACTTACCGCATGACACACCGCGTTACACACACACACACACCGCATGATACTCACTTGAATAACACACATGCGCATTCACACTTGCATGACACACCGCGTAACACACACACACACCATGATACTTGTACGGTCTTTACAAACCGCACATTTTGCACTTAAGCATTTTACCATATTGTATCATCTTTCATTCTCATCCATTCAGTACGCATTCATTCGCCGTCGCGCATCGTACTCACTAGCAGTATTATCAAATTAAATCACATTATCAACTCAATTCTTTCTATTTTATATCAACTTCTAAATTGTACAGCACAGCAGCTCGTACATCTTAATGGTCCTTCGAGCATTGATCTAGTGCCGGTAAGAGAAAAGCGGGACCACGCGGTTCGACAACGTGACTTCGTTTCGCCCGTTTAGTGCTGCCGTATTACCGCCTACTTAGCAAAAACGCTACAAGTTATTTTAAAAGCTATTGCGCAGTGAATAATTTTCTGCTACCGCATACACCATCACCAGCAGCAGATTGGTAAACATCACGCCATCACTCGAATTTTTGTCTTTGTGTTTCTGTGTCTGAAGTGCAATAGCGAATCGGTCGAGTCGGCCTCCCACAAATCTCACCGACGAGATTGAGAAGGCGCATATATTGCATTAGGATACCGGAGCACTTAGCAACAGCATCACCTCCGTGACTCGGAAGCATCCGTCACCGGATTATCAATCAAATCGTCCATTAATCAAATAAAAATGGAAGATTTACTATCAACTCAGCAACAACTTCTTCAAGCAATGGAGCAGTTATTCACCAACTTCAAGAAAGATGGAGCTGAAAGAAACCCCATCTTACATATCAAGGCGACTAGAGACTCTGGATCAGTACTGGAGAGTTCAAGCCAATCATGTCAAGTTGTGTGAGTACGAGGACATTTGCATCTCTTCGCGCCTGTGTCTGTTCTGGTGTTTCAGATGCCCTTATAGTAGATTGACGTTCAGCTTGCTCAATGAGTCTGTGTTGAGTTTCATCAGGTGTTTCCGCGGCTCTTAAGGCGGCCTGACGTTCCGCTTGTTCGAATAGCCTATGCTGACTTTGAGCAGGTGTTTCAGTAGCTCTTAAAGTAGATTGACGCTCTGCCTGTTCAAGACGCCTTTGCTGACTTTGATCAGGTGTTTCAGTAGCTCTTAAAGTAGCTTGACGCTCTGCCTGTTCAAGACGCCTTTGCTGACTTTGAGCAGGTGTTTCAGTAGCTCTTAAAGTAGCTTGACGCTCTGCCTGTTCAAGACGCCTTCGCTGACTTTGAGAAGGTGTTTCAGAAGCTCTTAAAATAGCTTGACGCTCTGCCTGTTCAAGACGCCTTTCCTGACTTTGAGAAGGTGTTTCGGAAGCTCTTAAAGCAGCCTGACGCTCTGTCTGTTCAAGACGCCTTTGCTGACGTTGAGAAGGTGTCTCAGATGCTCTAAAAGCAGCCTGACGCTCTGCTTGTTCTTGCCTTCTCAGTTCAGCATCTTCTAAAGATTCTAGCGATCAAGCTAATCTTTTCGCTTGTCTTTGAGAAGATACTCTTGAAAGGCTGGACTTACGTTTGCGAGGCATTATGAAGTAAGAAAAAACCTATTTATAAAAAACTTTAAAATACCTAAAAGGAATTAAATTTCCTTTTAAATATTTTTTTTAAAAGCAAATCCAAAATATCTAAAAGGAATAAATATTCCTTTTAAATATTTTTAAAATCAAAACAACAAAACCAATTCAAGACCCAACACGAATCCGAAAACGATAGCCAAAAAAATCGAATCAACTTAAACGAAATCACAAAACAAATCGCAAAAACCGAAATCGAAAGCAGTAGTCAATATAAATATTACCAACGAAAAAGAAGTAAGTGTATAGGTACCGTATACACTATCTATACTATTAATATTCCTTTGAAATATTGTTAAACAACCTAAAACAACGAAAACCAATTCACGATTCTAAATAAACAAAATCCAAAATCAAAGAGTCTAAATATGTATAAGGAATACCAACCAAATCAACAAAACCGATCCAAGAAAATACACAAATCCGAAAATGAAAGCCAATATAAATCCATTCAACCTTAACCAAATCACAAAGCAAATAACAAACCGAAATCGAAAGCAGGTAGTCGAATAAGCTACGAAATAGAAACAATTTAAGCGTATAGGTACCGTATGCACTATAAGTTGACGCGCGGCTCAACGGCGGAGTTAAGTACATGTCAGGAAACATTTCGTTACCGCGTTTTAAGAACCTAGTAACGACATCTAGCGGAATCAATTTAAACTATCTATACGTTAGTTAATAAGAACTCTCAAAAAATATTTTTCTTATAATTTTGCACAATTTTTCTTATTGTAATACCGATTCATTCATAACCACATATAAGAACTGTATTCATTTCCGTTCAATAAATATTACTAAGGCTTATTAATAAGGCTTACTAAGAACTCTTTCTACCATTGTTAAGTAATAGTTAAGGGTGAAAGCGTGACAGGTGGTGATAGTATTTCTGATCCATACTTATAATCACGCCTGTAACCCTTGCGGGGTAGGCAGAGCATCAACGGATTACTTAATATCGTCTGCGAGGTTATCGCCTATTCTGTGAATTACGATGCACCAAAACGTTTGAAGAAAATCAGCTGGTGAATTTTATGTTTTTATCACTCTTCCCGGTCCTGCGTGGAAAAATACAGATCCATACATTTTTTATCTTAATTTTGGTAAAAAGACATAATAATCCAGATATTCTGACCTTCTGTGTTCGTCCATCGTACCGTCGTCCGTCTTGTAGAATCACGGTGGCGCCACCTAGCTTAATTTAATTTTGCAACATATTCGATTTTCCCACGGGAATGATATGTTTTTCCGCTGAAAAAGTAGCCTATAGCTGATTTAGCTCTACAGCCACCGAACTATCCCCATACAAATAATCATGCCATGCCGACGCTCTGTTGCGACGTGAAAGAAGGACAAACTTGTGCAACATATTCGATTTTCCCACGGTAATGAGATGTTTTCCGCGGAAAAAGTAGCCTATGTCACTCTACAGCCACCGAACTATCCCCATACAAAAATCATGCCATGTCGACGCTCTGTTGCGACGAAAGAAGGACAAACAAACAAACAAACACACTTTCGCATTTATAATATTAGTATGGATATCAGTAAGGCATAAAGTGATGTCAATTCTGTTAAAAGTTCTGTTTCTTTTAAAAAATACGCTAACAGCGCCGCCAGCGGTGAAAACCGATTTAATGATATCGTCATATGACCATATCATGAAATAGCTACGTTGTGTTTAGTTAATAATATCTTCAAACGATTTCTATTCATTGATTTGGTCAAGCTATATCATGACATGGTCAACAAACAGTGTTAAATATCATGAAATGACATCATTTCACGAAATGATGGACTACTTTATGATATATGATCAATTCTAATCTCTTTAATAAAACTATAATGATAATGAAAATTTTGCAATGATTGCTGACAGACCAGTTTTAATCAGTTTACATATAGATTAGTAATTGCAGTAAAAACCTTATCAATTTTCATATTTTTGATAGACACTATTATCTATTGAAATTATTACTTTTAAAATAAAATAACAAAATTACTAAAAAACTAAACGTTAGAATTTTTAAATAATTTTAAAAATCTAATTATTTAAACAAATAAATGTAAATTATTTATATTGTTTAATTTATTAGTAACTGAAGGCAAAATATGCTACTTTTTCCATTTGATGATGTTTTGATAACTAAATTGGTGTAGTTTCAAATTATTTTACCAAGGTTATCACTATATTTTAAACTTTATTTATAAACATGGTATTTATTTGAAAAACACCCGTCATCCCCGCCTATAACTAAGATAGAATAGAAAATTAACATCTAAAGGAAAGAAAATACTTAACCTTCTTTTTGAAGGTCCGTAATCGAATAAAAGTAGCCTATAAGTTGCCCTGGGTTACTGACTACCTACATACAAAATTTCATGTAAATCGGTCCAGTAGTTTTTGCGTGAATCCGTAATACAGACAGACAAAATTCTAAAACCACTAATTTGGCTTCAGAATCCTTTATTTAGTCCCTGGACTTGTTTTCAAGAATATATTAGAATTACAGACACGACTTTTCTACAGATTTATTATATGTATAGATAATATTAGGTCCATACATATGAAATTAGCGTTTTGTACGGGAGGAATATAAAGTCAATTTTATGTTTTCACTTTTGCCATCTCATAGGTAGTTCATTGATCCCTTTACTAAAAAAAACGATGGGGCGAGAATCAATAAACTCTTTCCAGGCGGTTTGGACTGCCGCATCGTAGTTGAATTTTTTCCTTGTAAAAGTTGTCCTAATTCCGGAAAAATGGTAATCTGTTGGAGCAAGCTCCGGGAGTACAGTGGGTGTCGCAGACATTCCAATTGTAGCTCATGTAACTTAGTGGTTGTTTGTTGTGCAGTGTGTGGTCTTGCGTTGTCGTGAAGCAGCAGTGGCCTAGAGCGATTGACCAATCTCGGTTGTTTAGCAGCTAGTTCTTCCTTCATGGTTTGCAGTTGCTGACAATAGATATCTGCTGTAATCGTTTGGCCAGATTTTAGAAAGCTGTAGTGAACGACACCGGCGCTAGTCCACCAAACACTCACAAGTAACTTTTCTGAGTCAATTTTCGTTTAGGGCAGGATTTGGCTGGGTCTCCAGGGTTCAGCCATTGCGACGAGCGCTTCCAATTATCGTACAGTATCTACTTTTCATCACAAGTAATGATTCGATTTAAAATCCCTTCATTATTGTGTCGGTTGAGCAAAGTAACACAGCAGTCGACGCGTGTTTGCAAGTTCGATTCACTCAATTCATGAGGTACCCATCGTTCAAGTTTTTTTTACTTTCCCGATTTGCTTCAAGTGGATTAATACAGTTTTATCACTTACCCCGAAGCCTGCAGCTATCTCTGAAGTACTGTGATGGATCCGCTTCCACAATAGCCTTTATTTCTTCATTTTCCACTTTGGTCTCCGGCCGTCCACGGGTTGGTTCTGAAGGTCGAAATTTCCAGAACGAAAACGTTGAAACCAAAAACGTACCGTGCTTTCTTTTGCGACACCAGCGCCGTACACATCATTAATCCTTTGAGCTGTTTCTGCAGCACTGGTGCCACGGTAGAACTCGTACTCCGATATTTCATGTTTTCCATTGTGCGGTAATAAGCGACGCCAAAGAAAAAATTATGAGGAAAAAACAAATGAACGACGGTTTTCAAAACTCAAATTTACTAGCTAAATGAATTTATAAATTTGAATTTGGAATTCTCAACCAAAGAGGAGATATTTCAGATCAAAGTGGTCAGTACGACAAAACGCTAATTTCATATCATCATCATCATCATTTCTTATAACAAAAACTTGGACTTGTGAAGGGCTGTAATGATATTGATGATGATGAATAAAATACGGACTGTTAGTTCTGTAATTTGATGAGAACATCGATACTGAAAGTTACCAAACGTTTAAAATTATCTTTAATGTACCAACAAACTTAGTCTGAAAGCTATTTTAATTTATGTATAACTTAATTATGTTGGCAACTGGTTCTGAGCAGAAATTTTCTCAAAATTTTGCACTAAATTTAAAGTAAATCATTTAGGCCTTTGAAATAGTCCTTTTACACGATCCTCTTCTCATTTCTCAGAAGTTTATGGAGCGATTAGTTCGCCGTGAAACTCTAAAGCGAACTTCAAATATCCTCAAAATATATTTCCCTTGGTTGCCAGTTCTTCAAGATATACACTGTCACTTCAGCCTATTGATCCACTGACCTATATCAGTTACTCTTTTTCGTCTGCGGATATCCTCAATACGGATTTTATCATGCAAATAAACTCCGAGCCCTCTCCATAGCTCGTTGAGTTACTTGTGAGTTTCCACTTATTTTATTTCTTCATTAACATCCATCGCTGGATATTGCCTTCTCTCGTTGTAGAGAAATGGTAGTATTCATTTAGGATCGCAGTATCTTGCACTTTTGACGCTACTGTCTGTTGCCGTCGAATACGTGAGTATTTTATGTCTGGCATAAACTAAATAGTAATACATCGCCATGTTTCGGATCCCATAAGATTTTCCGGCATTTCCTCACCACCACAGATGTTGATGATGGTGAATAAAATATGGACTGTCAGTTCTGTAATTTGATGAGAACATCGATACTGAAAGTTACCAAACGTTTAAAATTATCTTTAATGTACCAACAAACTTAGTCTGAAAGCTATTTTAGTTTATGTATAACTTAATTATGTTTGGCAACTGGTTCTGAGAAGAAATTTTCTCGAAATTTTGCATTAAATTTAAATTAAATCATTTAGGCCTTTGAAATAGTCCTTTACACGATCCTCTTCTCATTTCTCAGAAGTTTATGGAGCGATTAGTTCGCCGCGAAACTCTAAAGCGTATTTCAAATATCCTCAAAATATATTTCCTTGGTTGCCAGCTCTTCAAGATATACACTGTCACTTCAGCCTATTGATCCACTGGCCTATATCAGTTACTCTTTTTCGTCTGCGGATATCCTCAATACGGATTTTATCATGCAAATAAACTCGAGCCCTCGCCATAGCTCTTTGAGTTGCTTGTGAGTTTCCACTTATTTTATTTCTTCATTAACATCCACCGCTGGATATTGCCTTCTCTCGTTGTAGAGATGGTAGTATTAGAGGATCGCAGTATCTTGCACTTTTGACGCTACTGTCTGTTACCGTCGAATACGTGAGTATTTTATGTCTGGCATAAACTAAATAGTAATACATCGCCATGCTTCGGATCCCATAAGATTTTCGGCATTTCCTCACCACCACTTTCTCTCTTGCGCTGTCACCACACTTCTATAAATTGCTTTAATATGAGCTTTTAGCTTCTTTATTTGTTTTGTTTTGTATGTGTGCATTATATAAGATTGTAGGAATAAATAAAATAGCAATAGCATATTCACTTTAAGCAGATAATTCAAAATGTTCATAATATATTACGGATACAAATAGTTATAATATTTTTTATCTATATTAACTATAAATTAAGAGGCACTTCACTCCGTATCAAATCATGTAGCAGTTAAGTACGTCCTCTTAAAACAGTTACTAAATTAAAAAGAGATTGTGTATAAAAAGCAATTGTGTTGAAATTGAGAATACACTCTGGTCAATGGTGGTGTAACCTTTGGCGGAAAAAATATGAGCTTTCTCATGCTTCCATTAATTGCGCATTTATCGATGTATATTTAAGTGCCCTATTTTTGCTGATAACATTTTTGTATTTTTTTTTAAATATGAATTTATATTTTATTTTACCATGTAGTTGCGGTGTAAGAATATCCACTACTCATATCATCCCGTGGGAGTCGTAAGAGGCGACAGAGGGAAACAAATCAGGAGATGGCAGCAGCGTCTTCCTAATAACGACTAAAAATAAAAATTTCGGTCGTCAACCCGCTTGTCAAGCGTGGCAACTATGTCAAATATCCCTCCTATGAGGCAATCTATTTGGGAGGCCTATGTTCAGCAGTGTACACTACTGTATATAAGTTTACTGTAGTAACTTAAAAATAAGAACACGTTTAGTGGCATTAACTACCATAAAATATACTTCAATTAGCTATTTAGCTATCTTACAAGCTAAATAACTAATTGAAGTATATAACGAAAGTATTAACATAACCAATTTTCTCCTTAACTTATCACAGTTCTAAATTTTTTCTCTACGAACACAATTACATTATATTTCTTAGTATATAATGGGTTATGGAAATTAGAAGAGGCCAGTACCCAATAACGCGACTAGTATGAAGCTGTAACTTTGTTTTTTTTAATCTGTTTTTTTCTTTTCTATAAAAATAAACGTTACCTTCACACTAGGATTTTCTCCTGCATCGTGAGGGCAGTTTACGTGCATAAACACGAGGAAAAACAATTACTTGTAGACCATACAAATACTTATTCTGTATACTCGTACGTTCCGTCCTCAGCGTCGTAACTCTTTTTTTAAATATCTATACATTTAATAAAATCGTAAACAATCTTCATGTCTGTTTGTTTGAGTGTGTGTGACGTTTTCAGTTGGATGTGTCTTAAAAGTTACAGCCTATATACGTCCCACAGCTGGGCACAGGCCTCCTCTCGTTTCTGTGAGGGTTTTAGGGCAAGGAATTTTCCGCCGCGCTGCCCCAATGCGTGTTGGCGAACTTCACATGTCTTCTAAATACTTTTTTTTTCTCATTTCTCAGACATTCAGGATTCCTCACGATATTTTCCTTCACCGCCGTGCACGTGGTAAATCAGTTACATTGGTGCCGGCGAGGATCGAACCCAGGTTGCTGTGAAATTTACAGCGAGCGCTAACCATCTGAGCTACCACGGCTCATCGGATGTGTCTTACCTAGTTTTAATTAGTGGTGATGGGGATAGTGCCGCCCTCCTTCAATGGCGTGCATTATTCCCATCACCACTAATCCCAACACCACTACATTAGGAAAGAACATACTACAGTCGATTATACGATGCTTCATCGGGAACAATATAATGCGATGTCTGACCGCTAAACTTTTGCATGCGGTTCACCTGACGGTAAGTGTTGACCGGCGCCGTGTGAAGAAAAATCGCTGCTTGGCTATTGCGAGCGCTGACCAAGCGATTGAATATACATGAAAATAAAGTACAATTGTTACAATAGTTGAGAATAACGTTATTAGGGAATATAAATGGAAGGGCCTACGTCCAGTGGACTAATAGGCTAGTAAGGAGAAAAAGTTATACTCATAAATAAATAATGTTATGATCAGTAGTTCAAAGTAAAGCCGGCCACATACATTCGGAATTCCGACTCGGGGTTCCGTAAATAGATCACACACATATGTTTATTTCCCTTCGGAAGAACAAGGCTCTGTACAGAGACGCTGTTGCTGTATCATTGTTACTGGATGCATCCCCTTAACACCCTAACATTGCAATATAGTCAATATTATGTAAAAAGATCTATAAACACTTTCGACGAATTATTAAACAAAATAAGATGAAAGGTTACGAAAAGAGATACACATATAAGATTACATGTAAAAAAACATACATCCGTATGTTTTTTCACTCCGTACGGAATTGACGAATGATGCGACTCATACAAAATCTATGGAAAACTTGCGTTCGGAACGCCTTTTTCTGTGCGGTATTCCGAACATAGCAGGCATGTTATATGGATTTGCTGCGTTTGGAATCCCGAATTGATATTCGGAAACGATTTTTGAAACGGATTTCCGAATGTATGTGGCCGGCCTTACACTAGTCAAGCAGTGTTTAGGCTCTCACGATTTTTTTATAAGTTTAAAGGAAACTTATTTTAATTGATCATTAAAACTATAACTAGTTTAAGTTATTTAGAGTTTACGTTAGTTGAAAACTATAGAAGCATATCAAAATATCAAATATAATTACGGTTTCAACAGTAATTTTAATATTCTATAAGGCAACTACGAAAGCATCTTGTATAAATTCATTATGAACTTTGTTTATTGCAAAAGAACGAAAACCTTTAGAGTTGTTAAATTCTAATTACACGCGCTTCTAAAGCAGACTGAATAATAGTTTACAAAATTTAACTTAATCCTTTGTTAGTTAGAATGTGATATATTCGTACATCGGGTTCATAAACAAACGCAATTTCACAAAATTATATCTTATTAATATTAGTTTAAAGCCGTAGTAGCTGTAAATTTAACAGTACACAAGCAAACCGGCTACACCGGCACTAAAGACTACTAACTGTTAGTTGCAACTTAAGCGGCAAAAGTTTAATGGTATGCGAACTGCGAACTGAATAAGTCCTGGGTTCGAATCATCATTATATCATCCGATACAAAATAATATAATTGTGTTCATTTTCAAGTACAAGCAAAAAATGTTGATTAATTTTATAAAAGCCGACTTGTAATTCATAGCGATTTAAAAAATTGCTAGTATTTTCTGTGGTCGAAATTCAATCAACAATACTAAGATTTTGTTTGCTTACCTATTTTGTAATATTTTCCCCTACAGGAAGGCAAAGGCATTTTAACTCGTACAACCATAAACGTGGTGAAAATGCAATCATTTCATAAATAAAAGAATTTTGTGTGGAAAAATCGTGTGTGTATGTAGTATACTCTATTTGACCTGAAATTATTTACTTTTTGTGCTCATCTATGGCATTGTACCTTTCGAATAATATAAGTTTCATTCCTCTTTTTATAGTAAGTACTAAAAGAAGTTCCATCCTTTCTATGTTCACGTAGTATTGTAATAATTTAAGAATATAATGATTTTTTTTAATTATACTGATAACAAAAGGTACTTAAGTATTATACTCATCTCGCAATCAAAAAACCAATAAAGATCCGAAAAGAGCAATAAATTTTGCTTTTCTCCAAGAACAATGGCGATTGACTGCTACCACGGCATAATTACATTTGAAAAGTGATTTATTGAATTGCAAAATAAAAACCTGTTTTTTATGCTTTCTTAACGACTTTTATATTTACCGCTGGGAAACTTCTATTCCATTTTACTTTAGTAATTATTACGTTTAAACATGATCATTGTTTTATATTAACGTAATGAAAAGCGGTAAAGGTGCGAGATGTTTGGTACCGCGATCATCAATCCGCCTACCAAGCGTGGTGACAAAGAAAAATTCACCTTAAAACGACAAAGGCCCAAGTCCAGCAGTGAGAATTAAGTAGACAAAGAATTACTCAATTTAAAAATTGAATTGAAAGATTGAATAGCTGCGATTGTTTTGTTTGCCGGTGTTGATTTTCATGCATTTTTCGTGTGGTAATAGTCTCTTAGTATCCGCTAACTACTATAAATAACGCTAACACTACCTTCAGTTACCCACACAAACACGCGTGTCTCTACACATTACAACTACAAGTTTTGTCCGCCGTCGTGAGATAAAACATCTGTACGAGACAATTATTTGTAATGGCATACGTTCATGATGATTTTAGTTGTTGGAATTTGTGTACGGACCATTTGCATTCCTCTTGCCTCCAACTAATTGCTTAAGCTATAAAGCCGAGAATAAAACAGCGAATATTGTACTAGGGCTATGAGCAAGCAACAATTAGAAACGTAATCCTCGGGGTTTTGTCACTGTTAATGATTTCAGCCGCGACAGAAAGGGGATTTCTGGTGACGTAGAATACAATTAATATGACTAAAGTATTCTCAAAGAACATTTTTTGGTGTATTTAAGTTTGTTTGTTTGTATAAAATACATTAAGGCCTCAGGGAAGATGATCGTTGATGATACAGTACTTGTTGTATTATAAGAACTGTAGTAACACGAGTTGAATTATTTTCCGACATTAGTGATAAAATAATTTATCACTATTACTACGTAAATAATTACGTCATCGGCGGGCGAGTTATACTTATTTATTTAATTTATTAATGCGTACTTACAACTACCATTACAGGTTTACCTATTGCAGCATAACATTCACATACCTGCTTAATACCCCTATAAATAAATCATAAAAACCATTAAACATAAATAACATTTTTTGAAATTATTTAAAAAATAAATAATATACCACATTTTTTTATGTTCTTACATATTCATCCGATTCTAAGCTATGTACGAAATTTCAAGTCATCAGGAAGTTAATTTAAAATCAGTTACAAAATTCAACCCGAACATACATACACGAAAACGAGTTACTTAATAACAAGTGAAATTTAAAAAAAAAGTATGTATTAAAGTTTATTAGTATACCGCGTTTTTTCATCGACCTACATCGGGAAGTTAGTTTAAAATTAATTACTAAATCCGACCCGACCAGAGACGTACACACGAAAGAGAGTTATTAAAACGTGGTAAAATACGTTGTGTATACTAAGATGGTAAGTGCGAACTTTAACAAGGTGCGATATTTAATACAGCGATATATAACATTTCAAACTTATAATGATGTTAACACTACTTGCTAAGATCATCCGAAGTTCTGCCTGTACGCTGTTTTGTAATGAATACATCATTACTTATAACTTAACTTGTGTCAGCCTTTTGAATATTTTTAATTTAATTTATTATATACCTATTTATGTTTTATCTTCATCAACAACAACAACACGGTCCTAATTCAAACAGTTTTGTTTATATCTTAACAAATAGTGTGTTATTTTTCTATAAATTAAAAAATGGTGGTGGCATAAGAGATTTCAACACACCATTTTGTCTTGTAGGTATCGTAAGAGCTAACTATAGGATATTTAAAAAAATAGCCTTCTCATAGTAAATGGCATAACCATCTCGTTTACCACATACGTAAAATACAGAGATCAACACGCGCAGCAGCGTGAAAGGTGCGAGACGTCTGGTGCTGCGATCGTCAATCTACCTACCAAGCTACGAGTACTTCCAAATCCAAAAAAATCGGTGAGGCTCATTTCCAGCAGTGGACTTTTCCAGGTTGATAAAATAAAAGAAGAGAAAGAAAAGGAAGAAAGAATTATATTAAATGTAAATAGCACGAAAGGGATGCCAAAATTTTACGTAAGTTACGTAACCGTAAAAATTTCTAAGAAGACAGGTAGTGATGTTATTATAATAGAATGGAAAGTGAAGAGGTGTTTTGGAAATATCAGATATACTCGTAGATCATAACTTGTCTAGGTTTCTTTTATATTGGAGCAACAAGTAGACTGACAGGTTAGAAATCGATTGCCTCTCAACTATGCTTAAAAGTCGCTAAGAAAGCATAAAAAACTAGTTTTTATTTTACAATTCAATAAATCACTTTTCAAATGTAATTATGCCGTGGTAGTAGCCAATCGCCATTGTTATATTATATATTATTATATGTTATATTGTTTTTTGATTGCGAGATGAGTGTAATACTTAAATACCTTTTGTTATCAATTTAATACATTTTGTTATTTCATTATATTCTTAAATTATTACAATACTACGTGAATAAAGAAAATTGATTTAACTTCTTTCAGTATTTATTATCAAAAAAGGGGAATGAAACCGATATCATTCGAAAGGTACAATGCTAAAGATGTGCACAAAAAGTAAATAATTTCAGGTAAAATAAAGTATACAACATACACACATGATTTTTCCACACAAGACGCTTTAATTAATTAAATGATGGCATTTTCATCACGTTTATGGTTGTACGAGTTAAAATACCTTTGCCTTCCCTGTAGGGGAAAATATTACAAAAATAGGTAAGCAAACAAACACTTAGTATTGTTGGTTAAATTTCGACCACAGGTAATACTAGTAATTTTTTTAAATCGCTATGAATTACAAGTCGGCTTTTATAAAATTTATCATCGTCATCATCATAATCATTACAGCCAATCACAAGTCCACTGCTGAACATAGGCCTCCCCCAAGGAATGCCACAAAGCACGGTCCCCAGCCACCTGCATCCATTGACTTCCTGCATGTCTTACCAGGTCATCACTCCATATAGTAGGGGGATGCCCTACACCTCGCCTGCCGGTACGAGGCTGCCACTCGAGAACCTTTCTTCCCCATCGGTTGTCGGTTCTTCGAGGTATATGGCCGGTTCATTGCCACTTCAGCTTACTAATCCGTTGAGCTATGTCGGTTACTCTAGTTCTACTGCGAATATCCTCGTTTTTAAGTCTATTACGCAGTGAAACCCCGAGCATAGCCCTCTCCATAGCTCGCTGAGCGACCTTGAGCTTCCTCATACATCCAGCAGTGAAGGACCACATCTCAGATCCATGGGTCATCTTGTTTTGAGGTTTTGAGGTATGCCTGACGAGAAGATGTGTCGTAATCTCCCGAACGCTGCCCAGCCATGTTGAATCCGTCGATTGACCTCTCGGTCGAAGTTAGACTTACCTAGTCGGACTATTTGTCCCAGGTAAACATACTCGGCAACAACTTCGAACTTAGTGCTTCAACAACTACCGGCATAGGTGTGACATGGACGTTACACTGACTTTTGTTTTGTCCATGTTCACCTTAGGACTTATCCGTTAGGAGACACTATTGAGATCATTGAGCATAGTGCTTAGGTCCGCCAGCGATTCTGCCATAAGGACTATATCGTCAGCAAATCGAAGGTGAGTGATGTACTCGTAATTGACGTTAATATAATAATGATTGAAAACGTCTTCCAATGCCTCGGTGAAGAGTTTCGGGATATAACATCAACCTGTCTTACACCTCTCTGTAGTTGGATAGGTTTCGTTCTGTTACGAGCATGTGGTTTGAGACAATTAAAATGGCAGATGTCTCCCCGACCATTTTCCCATTTACGGCACAGGACTCCATCCTGAATCAGCAAGCTGTCCTATTGGGCCCAATAGCTTTTCGTGGTCGAACTCATCGCTGAAACGTTGCTTCACTTGGGCTTAGGAGCACTGGACTTCCTGGCCAAATTTACATGTTGTGCGGGTGTAAAGGGACCTCAGACTCGTAGTAGAGGTGCATTGAAATTGTACAATGTTGGTGCACCATGGGAGAGGATAGTCCTTGAAGTTGCGAGTACGAAGCTGCCACTTGAGAACATTTCTTCCCATCGGTAGTCGGTTCAGTCGATATTGCCACTTCAGCTTACTAATCCGTTGAGCTATGTTGGGCTATGTATATTTAATTATCGTGATTTTATGTTACTTAATGTATATCGTATGTATAATGAAGATCAAAATAACTGACTATCATGGTCCATGAATCTAAACCTCCGCTACCGTTACAGCCCATCATAAGTCCACTGCTGAACATAGGACTTTCTCATTGATTGCAAATATCCCCATATTTGCCATAGTTGCCACGTTTGGCAGGTGGTTTGGCAACCGCAGTTTTTATTTTTATGTGTTATTGGGGAGACTCTGCTGCCGATATCCTGGTATGTTTCCCTCTATCGCGTCTTACGACACCCACAGAATGATAATATGTTGTAGTAGATATTCTTACACTAGTACTACACGGTCAATACGACCCCCAGTCCAAGCCAATTTTGACGCAGAACAAAATTATTGCTGTAATTTAAATGTTCTACATTCCAAATCTCAATATAAACATTAAAACGTAGAACGCTTTACAAGAGTTGTGAACATAAATAAAGATAATACAGCGACGGAATGCAAGAAGCGTTCTTGGCACTTTGCCGCGTGGAAAAGAGCTTAACTGTGAGTGTGATAATTTAAGTTATAACAGATAGAATAGATAATAGTACAAGTACATATATTTTTTGAAGGTAGCTATGGGTAAACCAAGGCGCTATCCATACGTCAGATCTCTTTAGAGAAACTCAAGTCTTAAGTGTCCGTAGATTGTATCTTCTGAGAGTTTTTACATTTATGCACAGGCAAGCTTCGAAACTGCCGACATTTGATACTTTAATAAATAAAAGAGCGTTTAAGATCCCCACAACCTTGGTTAAAACATCTTTCGCTCATCATTTCAGACTGTTCCTATTCCCATGCATCTACAATAAATTAGTCAATTTATACGGCTTAAAACGATCCCAACTTTACGAGGCTGAAACAAAAATGATGAGCTTTTTATTGACTTGGGACTATGAGAAAACAGAAGAAATATTGGTGACCCCTAAATAGGTATTAAAACGGTAGCGGACAGCAATGGCTCCAGCCTTGCCGTCCGATCCCAAGAATTTAATCGTATCACCACTCAAACTTATCCCCAATTGCAAATTCTCACCCTTTTACTTATAATTCTTAGAGATCTATGAAATAGTCTTGCTAGCATTACTTTCTCTCACCCAAACATAACACACACACTCATACACACACACACACACACACACTCATACACACACTCACACACATACACACTCACTCTCAAGTACACGCGCGCTCCTTTAAACTAGAATCTGCTTGTTGTCTGTATTTTTTCATAATTTTTAAGTCATTTTTGCTTTGCTACGCATAATTGTTTTACGTAATTTCGACAAATGGCCACTTTATTCTATTGTAAAATCTTTTGTTTGACTCCCACGAGACAGGCCATGCCTAGTGTGGGAGTCACAGAACTTTTGTATTTAGGCTATGTGTTTTCTGGTAAATAAATAAATCTATTATTATTATTAAATAAATTTATCTAATAGTAAACTACTGTAAACACTGTACTTCCTTAATATGTAAACACTGTACTCAATAGTAAACACTGTACTTCCTTAGTGTATACGTACTACGTACGTATACACTAAGGAAGTACAGTGTACTACGTACCACTACCGATTTCAGAAGTTGTTATGTCGAAATTTTTATTTCTTTTTTGTTTTAGAATTAGTATCTTTTTTTAAAGTTTATTTAATGTATTTATATTAAATGTAAAATAATTTTACTGTTTAAAAATACATTTTTACTGTTGGGCAGTGTATTGATATTATAATAATATCACGTATTCTGATTGGAAAATGCTTTCAAATTACAAAGCAACACGGTGATTAAACACAATACGAGTAATGACACTGCATTAACTCTTTTATAATATGCTTGTGTTAAATTACCTTTCTTTAAAAGTATATAACCACTACCACAGATTAAATAATGTTATAACGTAACCGCTACCTTATATCTTCCCGTTGGTGTCGTAAGAGGCGACAGAGGGAAACTAAAACAGAAAATGGCCAGCAGTACCTACTTGATAACAATTAAAAATAATAATAAACTGCGGTTGTCAACCCGCCTGCCTAGCGTGGCAACTATGACAAAATCCTCCTTATGAGGCAATCTATGGGAGAGTCCTATGTTCTGCAGTGGAATCCAGGCTGAGATCTATAGACCGTACTTTGCCTTTGCTCAGACTACACTTACGAAAAACTTAGCTGAGTTGCTTTGATGCTTAGCATGATCTTTGATTCTGAATTTATAGTTATATCATAATCATCATCATCATCATTACAGCCCATCACAAGTCCACTGCTGAACATAGGCCTCCCCCAAGGAATGCCACAAAACACGGTCTTGAGCCTCCTGCATCCATCGAATTCCTTCATGTCTTACTAGGTTGCCACTCTATAAAGTGGGAGGTCGCCCTACACTTCGCCTACGTGTACGAGGCTGCCACTTGAGAACCTTTTTTCCCCATCGGTTGTCGGTTCTTCGAGCTATATAGCCGGCCCATTGCCACTTCAGCTTGCTAATCCTTTGGGCTACGTCGGTCTGGTTCTACAGCGGATATCCTCAATTTAGCGATTATCCTTAAGTTTATC
This sequence comes from Parnassius orleans, assembly GCA_029286625.1. NCBI lineage: Eukaryota > Metazoa > Arthropoda > Insecta > Lepidoptera > Papilionidae > Parnassius > Parnassius orleans. The sequence continues at coordinate 6,575 of JAGSMP010002485.1, read as the reverse complement.
ACGCAGAGAAACCCCGAGCATAGCCCTCTCCATAGCTTACTGTGGAGAGGACTATGCTCATACTAGTTGAATCGGGCTAAGATTAAGCTAAGCTGAGCCTTAGCATAAGGCTCAGAGAGTCAAAAAATTAATGTATCCTTCATTCCGCGCATTATGTTCTTGATTTTACTGTTAAAATTTAAAAAATGTGGTATTTAAAAAAAACAGTCCAAATTGTATTTTATAAATAAGTTATTATTACATAAAATAGAAAATGGGCTTGTTTAAGGAGAGATAAAAGTACATTTAACCAATTTTAGTTTAAAATATGAGAAAGAAACTGAACGTTTGGTCAGCCGGTCGCGCGCTCTCAAATCACTGTTTCAAACGTGAACCTTTCGGTTTATTGATATAGTGTGCATTTTAAGTTTTTAGTTATATTTTAAATGCCTGATCTTTTATTACGACTAGCTTGGAAACTTGTATCCTACCTATATACCTACCTACGTATTCGACCTACGCTTCCGGAATTTAGACCCGACATTATTTAGGCTTTTCTATGTACTAATTCTATGTACGGAATGAGTTCAACCAAAACCCTTACGGGCTATATGACGAAACTGAATTTAGAAGAAAATGCCGTTTCACTAAACTCACTGTTTTAAATGTAATATAACCATTAATAATTGCCAAGTTAGAGCATTTTGACAATAGAGTCTTGCCTATTTCTCCAAAACTGCAATTTCTCATTGCATTAAGATTTTATGCTACTGTTTCCAGATAATATTTGTTTCATAGAATAGAATAGATTTTTTTTTATTCTAATATATTTATCCATATAAATATTTTTTTATTAAATATAATATATAAATTATTATGTATAAAATATACATTTTATAATAATTTATATATATATATATATATATATATATATATATATATATATATATATATATATATTAAAAGCTAGGTTAATATAAGTTAGTTAATATAAGCTAGTTAATATAAGTAAGTCGTCGATTTCGTTGACTTAACCTTTGCTAAGCGCGCACTTAGCTCGACTTCAAAGTTACCTCTATAGATACCGACATTATCTTAGCTCGAAAGCAAAGTCTGAGCATGAACGGTCTATAGATCTCAGCCTTATAGGCTGTAATGGAAAGTAGTAACCTAACCGTAAAGATATTTATGTTTTTTTTGCATATTTACACGAATTATCATACGTAGACTATGGTATGTAAAAAAGCAACTCGAAGTTAACTATTTCATAAGAATAAAGGATATTTCACAGCGTGATTGCACAGCGGATGCACGCGCCTCTCCCGTCCTTTATGTATTACCACAGTTTAAAGACTAAACTGTGGTGTTACTCACTACAGTCCACGCTGTGATAGCATTTTAAAATAAGTTTGTCTATGTTCCTTAGCGTAAGATTGCAAAGACAAATAAAATTTATATGTATATTTAAAAAGCAAAAAGAATGGACGCAAAAGAACTCGAATAAAGTTGAGCCCAAATTCCTTGTGATTTAGCTGAAAATGAAAACAAAAATTACAGTTTTATTTAAAACTAGCATTTTACCCGCGGCTTCGCTCACGTGAATTTGAATTTAGAAACATCATTAAATGCTATTCCGTGCCAAATTTAGCAAAATTCGATTACTTGTAGAGTCACCTCGGTGTCTGTGTCTCTATGTCTAATAACAATAACAGCTAACTAAGACTTTGTAGTTAACATCTGTGTCAGTTTGCTCCGCATATATATAAATGCATTGTAGCTAAAAAGTAAATTACTAATGTCTATTTTGCAATTTTCTTAAAGCCTTTGATCTGGGCTATCTAGTGGTGAAATCAGTTTTTCATTTAGCGTTGTAATATTCAAGTTATAAGCAAATACATTTCAAAAAATTGTATTTGGCCGTTACGTACTGACCTACGACAACCCGCAGCGCGCTCGCTGCTGTGAGTCACCGTCACCTGTTGCTGGCCGGCCGCTACAAACCAGCGCTAGAAAACAGCGCATTCATGAGATGCGCCAAATGTAAGCAATACTTCGATATTCAGTGTGCCAATTTTAATGTAGAAGTATTTGCAAAAATGTCATCAGAATTTAAAAAGATGTGGATATGTTTCGAATGCCGTAGCAAAATACCGAAACTTGATAATTCACATACGCCAGTGCGCCAACAGTTGAGCCACGATACGACTGCCGTTGGTGATAGTTTGGATGTATCGATGCATACCCCAGATAATATCACGTTTCGAAACGGAAAACGTCCTGCGCAATTAGTGATGAAGAGCGACCCGTGTCCCCAAAATATGGCCCCTGTAGTACAGGAAATAAAGAAAATGCAGGACGACTTCGAATCGCGCCTTACCATGAAAATTTGCGCACTACTCAATGAGCAATTTAATGAATTCAAGGCCTCGGTATTTGAAAAAATTAGCAATTTAACCTGTAAAATTGACATATTAGAAGAAAGAATCCTAACAATTGACAAAAATAATAGTGAATCAACGCAGGGCTATGCAGCGGCGGTACAATACCCATCAAACCCATCAAACCTTGATAGTGGGAAGACTAAGCCGAAAGTAAAATCTGGCCCTCAGCAGAAAAATATGGGAGCTTCGGGCAAACTTAATCCACCCGCAAAAGTAAAGGAACCCATCTCTTCTTTAGCGCCAGTTTCAACTTTAGTCTCTGATCCCGACACTTCAATAGGGAGTGTGAGCTATGAGGCAAATCTTGCGCCCCGGGATGGAGCGGAGCAAAAAGACCCGGAAGAGTGGATACAAGTGAGACGTAAATCTGGACGCGCATCGTTGGCCGGCGTGCTTCGTGGAACTGCAGCGCCGGGAGTGACGAAACTGCGTGCATCTGAGAGGTGGAGGTACTTGCATCTCTACTATGTTCAAGAGGGTACCACAGTGGAAGAGGTGCGTGCTCATCTCCACTCCATTATTAGTGGAAACAATGATTGCACAGTGGAAGAACTAAAACCAAGGGGGCGTTACTCATCTTTCAAGCTGGGAGTCCCGTCGAGGCTTGCCGAGAGGGTTATGTCACCAAATAACTGGGTGGAAGACATCTGTATAAAACCGTGGCGTCAGAACTTTCGTGCGAAGGAAAAAAAGTGCGTAACCTATATTTTTGTTATCAAAACATTAGAGGTCTACGTACAAAATCGGATACTTTTAGGAATAATGTGACTCAATGCAATTTTGATGTTATAGCCTTGACTGAAACTTTTTTGAACAGTTCCGTATCTGACGGCGAATTATTTACTTCGGAGTATTTAGTAGTGCGTAAAGACCGTGCAGGCGACGTCGGGTGGGGAGGAGTGCTCCTTGCTGTACAAAACTGCTATACAGTGCAACAAGTAACTAATGTAGATGCTTATACGCCTGATATGGAACTGCTTTGAGCCATTATTGATGGAAAAAGTGTTGGAAAGTTTTTATGTTGTGTCGTTTATTTGCCTCCTAAATGTAGTGATAATTTATATCTCAACGTCTTGACGTGCATTGAAAATGCTATTATTTTATATTCCTCTCTGAATGTCTTAATAATGGGAGATTTTAATTTGAACTCTTGTGGCGTTAATGTTAAGGATAATTTTAATTACTTTTGTGTCTATAGTGGGTTTCAGCAACATAACATTGTGTATAACAAATGTGATGGCATGTTGGATCTCGTGTTGAGCAATTTTAACCCGGAGCAGGTCTTAGTATGCGAGGGTTCAGAACCTTAGTACCAATTGATAAGTACCACCCCCCGCTGGAGGTGACGCTCAGGTTTCAGTGCGACACGCTGGCCCAGTCGCCGTCCTCTCCACCGTCGGCTCAGCACCCGGGAGCTGCTCCAAACTGGAATTGGCGTAAAGCAGACTTTCTGGGCCTATACACAGCATTAAAAAGTATAGATTGGTCGGATATGTTTGTAATTGCAGACGTTCTTTATAATTGTATCAGTCAATATGTTCCAATTAAATCCCGTTACATGCCGAATAATAAGTACGTATATGCAAAATGGTTTAATGCTGATATTATAAGTAATATACGTAAAATATTATCATTTGAAACGGTCTAAGGCTGAAGGTAAAAGTTCAACAAGAATTATTTAAATACTATAGGTGGCATGTTAAAACTTGATTGACAATGCAGCACTTACATCTGACAGAACAAAATATAATTAACGATCCAGCCAAATTCTGGGAGTATGTTAAAGATAGGAAGAATCACAGGCAGCGTACGAACGTTTATTCGTCCGGTTGTTTCGAAGTTGTTGGGCAATCCGCAGCTGACGCTTTTGCAGATTATTTAAGTTCGGTGTATCAAGACTGGTTCGGTTTGGTTCTGTTCGGTGTACTGGACCATTTTGATGCGGTACGTGCCGCAGATAGTCAATATGACTCTACCTGTAAATACTGTTGACGATACCAAGCTGAAGGAAGCAGTAAGGCGGCTTAAACCGAGATCTTCGGATGGCCCTGATGGTATCCCTGTTTTTTTAGCAAAGGACTGCATATCCGCTTTTGAGAGTCCGCTCCTGTACCTCTTTAACTTGTCACTGACTCACTCTAAGTATCCAGAAATTTGAAAAGTTTCTAGGGTCACTCCAGTTCCTAAGACTGCTGGTGAAAATGACGTTTCGTCTTTTAGACCGATTGCAGTCTTATCAGTCTTTGCAAAATTATTTGAAATTGTCTTATGCCAGCAAATTAATAAGCAAACTCAGAATTTATTGAACGATAGTCAACATGGTTTTCGAACTGCCCGTTCTACCACTACCAATCTTGTGGCTCATCTTGACTATACTTTTGCTGAGTTGGATGCTGGTAGGCAGGTGGATGCTGCGTACTTCGATTTTAAAAAAGCATTTGACCTGGTCGACAATGATATATTGTTACATAAATTGGCGTTAATAGGCTTTGCCCCGAAACTTGTCGAGTTTTTTTCAAATTACCTACGTGATCGGCGTCAGTTTGTTAGAGTGGGTGCATTTGAGTCTAGTGACTATTATACAAGATCTGGGGTGAGTCAGGGAAGTACTTTTTGGGGCCATTGCTTTTTATTATTTTCATTAATGACTTATCGAATAGCGTGATTGCCTCCAAATGTCTGTTGTTTGCGGATGATCTCAAATTAAGCCTAAGTGTAGATGACCCGTCTGACTGCGAGGCATTACAAAAAGATATCGATGCGGTTATGGATTGGAGTATATTAAACCGTCTTCCATTTAATAAAAATAAATGTAAAATAATAACATTCACGCGTAAACGCTGTCCACTAAATGAAGATTATAATTTACCTGACACACCCTTAGAAAGGGTAAGTGAAATTTGTGACTTAGGAATATTATTAGATGCTAAACTTGACTTTCATAACCATGTGACTACTGTTTGTAAAAAGGCCAGTAAAATGCTTGGCTTTGTTATTCGCACTTCTTCACAGTTCGACGGATTAGGGGTAGCTTTGGTACTTTACAATGCATATGTTCGTAGTAAACTTGAATACGGTGCCATAGTATGAAATCCCTATGAGGAGAAATATATTTTGATGATAGAGAGAATACAGCGCAAATTCGCGCGATGGCTATATAAGCAGAAATACGGTTATTATCACTATCTATATCCGTCCTTATTTGTTACTGGTATGGTGGGTTTGGACACTCTTAAACTTAGGCGGATTATGCAGTTGATAACATACTACCTAGCAATCATCCATAATAGAATAGATAGCCCGACGATATTAAGTAGAGTGGGGTTATTGGCTCCAAGCGGCTGGGCTGTGATGTGGAGGGACGGTGGCACCGCGGGGCTGCCGCGTCTTCTGTGGCGGCCGCCGGCACGCAACAGGTGCGGCGCTCACGCGCCCACTACTCGCGCTATACGGCTTATTGGAGATATGCTCGCACATGATTACGAGACCGACTTATTTGCTGATAGCTTTGGGCAACTATGTAACAAAGCCCTTCTATTTTTGACATCCAATTTTGCCATATTGTAATATATTAATTTAATCATAGATAGTTAATTTGACAATGACATTTTGGTTAATCTATTTGCATGTAATCTATTTGACATCTAATCTATTTGGCATGTTTTTTTAATTTTTTTAAATTTTTAAATTTTTATTTAATTTGATCTATTGGACATGTATTCTTTAATTTATTTGACCTTTTTGACATGTATCTTGTTTTTTTTTTTTTTATACAATATTATGTGTGACAAACGAGCACACAGTCCACCTGATGGTAAGTGGTTGCTGTGGCCCATAGACATCTACATCTATCTTCGTTTGCGAATTTAAATGCAGATGCGTTGTCAGCCGTGAGGACTAAGATAGAATGCCTCTTTTCCAGTAAAAAAGGGTCTCCGGTTCTCTACACTCACCATACGAAACACAGCAGCGTTAAGCTGCTATTTTACGCTGGTATTCTGTGAGAGCGTGGTCCTTCCCCGGTCGAGCCGACCCATTCGTGTTACAACTATACTATTAATATAGCTGCAGCATGGCTCTACCATATAAAATTATTATTACTACTTAATTTATTATATACATACTAATTAATTATTACTAACTTGTATTATTATT
>JAGSMP010002484.1:0-22603 GCA_029286625.1 Parnassius orleans | reverse complement strand
GGGGTTATTGGCTCCAAGCGGCTGGGCTGTGATGTGGAGGGACGGTGGCACCGCGGGGCTGCCGCGTCTTCTGTGGCGGCCGCCGGCACGCACAGGTGCGGCGCTCACGCGCCCACTACTCGCGCTATACGGCTTATTGGAGATATGCTCGCACATGATTACGAGACCGACTTATTTGCTGATAGCTTTGGGCAACTATGTAATAAAGCCCTTCTATTTTGACATCCAATTTTGACATATTGTAATATATTAATTTAATCATAGATAGTTAATTTGACAATGACATTTTGGTTAATCTATTTGCATGTAATCTATTTGACATCTAATCTATTTGGCATGTTTTTAATTTTTAATTTTTAATTTTTATTTAATTTAATCTATTGGACATGTATTCTTTAATTTATTTGACCTTTTGACATGTATCTTGTTTTTTTTTATACAATATGTGTGACAAACGAGCACACAGTCCACCTGATGGTAAGTGGTTGCTGTGGCCATAGACATCTACATCTATCTTCGTTTGCAATTTAAATGCAGATGCGTTGTCAGCCGTGAGGACTAAGATAGAATGCCTCTTTTCCTGTAAAAAAGGGTCTCCGGTTCTTTACACTCACCATACGAAACACAGCAGCGTTAAGCTGCTATTTTACGCTGGTATTCTGTGAGAGCGTGGTCCTTCCCCGGTCGAGCCGACCCATTCGTGTTACAACTATACTATTAATATAGCTGCAGCATGGCTCTACCACATATAAAATTATTATTACTACTTAATTTATTATATACATACTAATTAATTATTACTAACTTGTATTATTATTTATTATTTAAAACTTCATACTAGGCAAATAGCAGCTTAAAGCTTCTGTGTTTCGTCAGTGTAGAGAACCGGAGACCCTTTTTATTGCAAACGAGGCATTCCATCTTAGTCCTCACGGTTGACAATGCATCTGCATTTTGATTCGTAATCGAGGATAGATGTAGATGTCTATGGGCCACAGCAACCACCTTCAGGTGGACTGTGTGTTCGTTTGTTACCCTTATCCTATAAATTTTTGTAAATATATGATCACTTCGGAAAATCTGAAAGTGATGAATCTGGGAGGTCTATGTTCTTCAACATTAGCCCCTCTTATGTCGCAAAAAAAATGGCGGTTAGACTGTCTAATTGTTGACAATCGTAAATAATAGCGGAGATATTATGCAAGTTTCGTGAGAGAGGCTCCGTGAATATTTGTAAGCAAAAGATATTTCCATTTAAAGCTTTAATAAAATGTGTAAGGAAAAACTAACAATATACTCATTAGTTGTTTACATGTTCACAATTTTCTGTAAATAATTTGCTGCTATAAATTTTACCCTATAAAAAAAAAAAACGATATAAACTAGTATTAATTTTTCTTTTGCGTAATTACGAACTGAACAACACAATAACCCATAAAGGAAATATATTTTTAATCATCTCGGTCGTAGCATATTTCTCACCATCAAAGGGTGAAAAAGGAACAAAATGTTCGTTTAATTTTCGTTCCCTCTCGTCCAACACCAATATTGAAATAATGTGTTTTAAACTGAGTATGTTTCGATGTAAACGAGTTATTCATTCTACTGCGGCTTCAAAATGACGTTCAAATTGACGTCTTAATACATAGGCCGTAAATTTCATTAAGATTATTTACACATTTTTGAAACAAATCAAGAACATTCCAGTACGAAGTATTATTTAATATTAAGAGCATTCTTCAGACGGTACTAATGTTTTAACTGTAGAAGTATTTTTTTTATAGAATAAGGGTGACAAACGAACACAGTCCACCTGATGGTAAGTGGATGCTGTGGCCCATAGACATCTACATCTATACTCGATTAAAAATCAAAATGCAGATGCGTTGTCACCCCTGAGGACTAAGATTAAATGCCTCGTTTCCAGTGAAAAGGGTCTCCGGTTCTCTACAGTCTCCATACGAAACACAGCAGCATTAAGCTGCTATTTATTACGCTGGTACTTTGTGATAGCGTGGCCCTTCCCCGGTCGAGCTGACGCATTCGTGCTACAACCATAATGTAGCTAAAGCATGGCTCCACCACGTTTAAATTTAGATTTTCAAACCGATGTGCATCTCCTATTTCATAAGCCCGTAAAAGTCAAATGCCGATAATGAGCTTCTCCCGTTGTAATCTTCACGCTTAGCAGGTGAACTATCAGTATCAGACGTCTCGCATCTCTGATGCTACTTCCTGTTGCCGGGCTGGCTATTTTACGCCTGGTGTAATCCCTACCCCTTTTCGTCCTGTAGGTGTCGTAAGAGGCGACACAGGAAACTGGGAGATGGGCAGCAACATCTCCCTGATAACAGTTCAATAAAAATAAACAACTGCGGCTTCCAACCCACTCGCCCAAGCGTGGCAGCTATGGCAAGTCAATCCTATGAGGCGGTCTGAGGGGGAGGTCTATGTTAAGCAGTGATCTTTGGTAGACTATAATGGTAATGGTACACGAGATAATTATACCGTCATCTGTCGTAAGCCTGGCATTTCCCTTAGTCGAGTTTTACGACACCCACGATACCGAATGGGGTAAATGATTCTATTAAACTACCACACGGCAATAATATTAATCTAGCCTCATTTAGCTAAGGTGATAACTTCCGAATATTGAAGTTTTATCTGAACAACATATAATATTATAGTGTCGCAATCGTGCGCTTAGACACAAATGCAATCACTCTCCTTAATCTATTCGTATTCAAACTTTGCCTCATGCGATTAAATCAAATGCGAAAGATATGTAAAAGTTTTTTTTTTATATAGAATAGGGAGACAAACGAGCACATAGTCCACCTGATGATAAGTGGATGCTGTGGCCCATAGACATCTACGTTTATCCTCAATTAAGAATCAAAATGCAGATGTGTTGTCACCCCTGAGGACTAATATGGAATGCCTCCTTGCCAGTAAATGTTGTCTCCGGTTCTCTGTACTCACCATACGAAACACAGCAGCTATTTTACGCTGGTATTCTGTGAGAGCGTGGTCCTCCCAGTTGAGCCGACCGTTTCGTGCTACAACCTTAATATAGCTGCAGCGTGGCTCTACCACGTAAAGTAAAAGTTTAACTGGTGTATTTGCTTAATCAACAATAGATCCATGAATAAAGAAGACTATTGATGCTTTGTCACAAGTCTGTATATACTGACTCTATATACCCTTCAAACTGAAACATATCAGTTTGCGCACAGTTTGGCGGCAGAAATAGGTAAGGGAGTGGTACTTACCCAGACGGACTCCTAGGCAGAAAAGGACTTCTCTTTTTACATGGGGAAATGCTTACGCAAACTCGCCTCGCGGGGGCAAGGGCGGGTTATGTCGGAATCGCACCGACTAAAACCCCATGGTGTTCCAACTTCGTCGCATATTGGCATGGCCACGGGAGCACTTTCGCACACATCCGCGGCCCCACCAGCGCTGGCCGCCGCATGGCGGTCCCTCCTCGGGAGAGGACTATTCCTCCTCCAAGAAAAGGACTCCTACCTCGGGTTATTTCGTTTATCAGCCCTAAAAAATCCACACTAGGTTGGATACACGGAAACGCGTGTTCATATATCCACCCTGGACGGGGTGGATAACCGGAATTCGTATATTATTTTTCTTCCGATTTTCTCGCTCGGCTGTGTACAGTCGTTTATAGAAACATGATGAAACTGGCCCAAGATACTGAGTAGACATTAAATAAAAAATATAGTAAAAATATATACATACTTCTTGTTTGAAAGGTCCACGCTGCAATAAAAGGAGTACCTCACAGGATTACAGATTCATTGGAATCGTGGCATAAAACAATTTAAAATGAAGTTAAAAACAAACATCCAAAACTAACGTATTTGGAATACTTGCAAAAAACGCCCAGTTTTCCACTTACACATCTATTGTAGCAAAGAAATTTAGAAAAAGATGTGACGAATTATCCAAGATATCAAATTACGTCTACTCAATAATGAAATTCATGTTGGTAATTTCCTGGAAATATTGCAGAATTTATAAATTACGTAATAATATTATTTAAAACGAGAAAGTTTCGTTTGATTTAAATGTAATACGTAATGCATGGACTTTAATTGGCTGTAACGGTAACGGCAATACGTAATATGATTTTTGTTTAAATTTGTGGTTATTAAAATTTAAAAATTATTAATAATTTAAGTATGAGTTGAACTGTACTTGGGGTAAAAAGTCGGAAGAACAAATAAAAGTGAATTCCCAGTATCTACCCCGTCTGGGGTGGATAGATGAACACGCGTTTCAGAGTATCCACCCTAGGGTGGATTTTTTAGGGTGGAGAAACGGAATAACCCCCTACCTCTAAATAAACTGCCTATAAACTGTTCATGCAATTTCTACAAAATGAATCATCTTGGCAGGTCATACACAATATTCCAAACACCTGTATACCAACAGTGCCGGGCGAGGCCTGATTTGAGGCTGGTATTCTGTGAGAGCGTGGTGCTTCCCCGGTCGGGCCGACCCATTCGTACTACAATCATAATATAGCTGCAGCGCGTAAAAAACGTTGCACAATGGCACCTCTTAATATGGACATTACATTTGATTTTGTCATTTTCCATAATTCGCTAGTCTCGATGCTTGCTTCGAATTGGTTTTAATGAAACCCCGAGCTCAAGTTAAAAGATATCATTTTAATACGGTACGAACTAATAGGTTCACATGTCGGTACGAACTAATAGGTTCACATGACTAACCTATTTCACCTTGTATTGATTATGCATTTCTCAGTCTTAATAGTCAAAGGGGTCATAGTAATAATTTATGATTTTTTTAACATCCTTATGTTTAAAAATTTATGGAGATTAACTATCAGCACGTTTACGTTGTTGGTGATTTCAATCTTCCCAATCTACAATGGCTGGGCAGTGATCAAACGGCATTAAATATAACGTCTACATCTTCTTACCCCAACCTCATCTAATATCATAAAAATGTGAGCTCATGCGTACCGCAAGGATCTATTCTTGGGCCTTTGCTTTTTATATAATTTGTGAACGATATCGGTGATTGTTTCCGTTTTACTAACTTTCTCCTTTACGCAGATGACCTTAAAATTTATCGCAGTGTCAATGGTGTTGAAGACTGTGACAAAATACAACAAGACTTAAATCGCTTGGCAGGCTACTGAGAAAAAAATAAACTTCACTTAAGCACATCAATATGCAAACATATCACATTCACAAAAAAAATTAAAATTATTAAATGCACTTATAAACTAAACTGTGCTTCGTTGGAATCGGTATCTTTAATTAGGGATCTAGGATTGTATTTAGACTCTAAACTACATTCTGATTGACGCGTAATGAACATAATCAATAAAACCTTTCAGCTTTATGGTTTTGTCATGCGGACATGTTCTTCCTTCAAACATCCCACCGCATTTTAACTTTATATAAAACTCTAATAAGATCAACAGTTTGAATATGCATCAGTTATATGGAGTCCAATATATAATAAATATAGTTTACAGTTGGACTGTGTTCAACGAATTTTCATTTCAAAAGCATTTGTACAATGTTCTTAAAATCTACATTGTACAAATGCTTTAAAAGTAATTCTAATGAATGTTATGAACTTTTATTAAGAAAATTTAGTTCTTTGTTTAGAATCAAGAAGAATACTCTTGGATCAAACTTTGCATTACAAAATCTGCCATAAAAAATTTGATTGTAATGAACTCACCAATCAAATATACATTCGTATACCCAGTCGCTCGAAGCGTATACATGAGCATCATTCACATCAAATGTTCTTGCCTAAACCAATTAGAACAAATGCCGGTGCGCGTGCACCTTTAAATCGTATAATGGAATTATACAACAACATAGATATTTTTGAATTAACTTCTCCCAAATTTAAAAAAGCTGTGTATGAGGTTCTATCATATATGTGTGTATATCAGTTTGTTTTTTTCTGTATTTACTAGTGAACGGGTCGTTTTAATAGAACATAAATTTTTTTAATTTTAATTATTTAGTACACTGACCCAATAGTAATATGTGGATAACGGTGTTGATTCTATGATTATTAAGCTTAAATATAGTATTGTGTTAATAGGATTATATTTTACTATTGTTGGCTATTTTAAAATTTCTTACTTCATTTGTTTTCCAGACACAGTCGTTTTTTTATAATATACTGGCCTATAATTATACTGACTCTCTATACCCGCCAGACCAGAAGACGATAGATAAAAGTGATAAAACTTCAACTTCACCCTATATTTTACACTCTTAGATGTGAAATATTTTTCTTAAAATTTCTACGAGACTGAGTGATCATTAAAATCGGTGCAGCTTTTTCCGAGAAATCGGTGAACACACAAAAAAACAAACGCGTACAAGCGCCTATTTCATCGATGCATAATTTTTTGTGTAATCTGTGAAATTTGGCTACAGCGAAATATTTCTATAACCTGCCTCTGAAGTAAACATTTAAGGTTTTTAATTAGTGAAAGTTATAGAAAGATTGGGACCAGTAAAAGCATCTTATTTTGCGAATATAACATTAAAGTACATAATTCATTTAATCTCCTTTAACTAACTTTAATATACCTTCGGTGAACAATTTTAGTCTATACATATAATAAATCTGTAGAAAAGTCGTGTCTGTAATTCTAATATATTCTTGAAAAAACAAGTCCAGGGGACTAAATAAAGGGTTCTAAAGCTAAATTAGTGGTTTTTAGAATTTTTGTTTGTCTGTCTGTCTGTCTGTGTGTCTGTGTATTCACGCAAAAACTGCTGGACGGATCCATATGAAATTTTTTATGTATGTAGTTAGTAACCCAGGGCAACTTATAAGCCACTTTTTATCCGATTACGGAACTTCAAAAAAAGTGATTTAGATGTTAATTTTTTATTTTATTATATCTTAGTTATAGGCTGGATGACGGGTGTTTTTCAAATAAATACATATTTATAAATAAAGTTTAAAATATAGTTATAAACTTGTAACACTGATTTAGTTATCAAAACAGCGCCATCTATCATCAAATGGAAAAAGTAGTATATTTTGCCTTCAGTTACTAATAAATTAAATAATATAAATAACTTACATTTATATGCTTAAATAATTAGATTTTTAAAATTATTTAAAAATCCTAATGTTTAGTTTTTTAGTATTTTTGTTATTTTATTTTAAAAGTGTAATAATTTCAATAGATAATAGTGACGTCTATTAAAAATATGAAAATTGATAAGGTTTTTATTTCAATTATTAATCTATATGTAAACTGATTAAAACTGGTCTGTCTGCAATCATTGCAAAATTTTCATTATCATTATAGTTTTCTTTAAGAGATTTTTATATATTGTGTCGTGCCAGGATCGTAGAATTGGTCATACGTATATAAGAAAGTAGTCTATCATTTCGTGAAACGGTGTGGTCATTTCATGATTTTTAACACTGTTTGTTGACCATGTCATGATATAGCTTGACCAAATCAATGAATATAAATCATTTGAAGATATTAATAACTAAACACAACGTTGCTATTTTATGACATAGTCATATGACGATATCGTTTAATCGGTTTTCACCGCTAGCGCCGATGATGGCGTATTTTTTAATAGAAACAGAACTTTTAATAGAGTTGACATCACTTTATGCCTTATTGATATAATAAATAAATGTTCGCTTCTATCGCTGATATTACTAGATAGTATAGATTCATCTAATAATAGTGCCATCTACTTACTTCTAAATAAACTAAAATGGTAAGTCATTGATAAAATTAAATAATAGAATACTACTGAATATACGATGTAAATAATTGAAAATTCGTTCGTGGCATCGTTGGATGTGTAATTACTAGGTAGTTGTGGTCAACAATCATGCAAAAGCTTAATTTCAGTTCTTATGAATTGTATTTAAACAACTACGAGGGCCGTGTAGCTCGCCGTGAGATTTCATCATGACACGGGAGCAAAACGTGTATGATTCCCTCGAGGATGAATATGTTATAGAAAATATTACGTGCTGACTTAACACATGTCCGTTAAAGTTGTGAAGAATAACTTCGTGGGGAAACCTAGATGTCTGAGTAATTAAAACATTCGTGGAGCTGTGAAAACCGTTAACATGCATTGAAGCACTGCAGCATACTCTACTTTTCTGCCTACAAAACACTATAGGTAATGAGGAGCCCTTTAATGAGACTTATAAATCAGTTTGTAATTTAAGATAGCTTTCATATTTTCAGACATATTAAGATATTTGTGACAGTCCAGGTTTCATAGCTCATATGAGTATATTTAAATGAACGGGCTCTTGCGGAAAAATACTTGAATTAAAGAAAGCAGATTCTACTTAAACAAAGGTTCACTTTATTTTACTTGTCAAAGGCGTTAATCAAACTGATTAAAACTTAAATTTCATGGTACGTAAGCATTATTCTATATTTCAGCATATATTTTTATTGCAATTTGAAGTGTCGATTTACCACGTTCTCGGCGGTGAAGGAAAACCTGCATAGTTTCTCTCTGCATAACTTCTCAGAGTTTCCCAGTTGAGGTCATCCCGCGTTGGAATCAGCGCAGCGAACACTTTTTTGACCAAAAACTCTCTGCAGCCTGTGCCTAGTAGTAACATGTTGTATGTAAGCTGCTACTTTTTTACTTTTCATGGAGCAATATATGCAGCTTTAATTTCATTCATATTTTCGGGTATGTTACTTTTTTGTTTTCACTCTACCGTAAATATTAAGGTTTGCAAAGATAAGTAGAACTCATTATCGTCAGCCTATCAAAAGTCTACTGAAATGAAGCGTTTATAAATAAACGCTTTTTATCACTTCGATTTATCTTTTATCAAGCGATACATTAAGATAATGAGACTGCAGATATGCAGGAGTTTATTATGCCTTCCTTCTCGTTTAATATGCATACTAATTAAATTAAAATGGGAAATCTCATGTTATTCGTAATTATTACAATATACAAACTATTATAGCATTACCGTGTAGTGGCGTAGTAAGAATATCCACTACCCTATATCATCCCGTCGGTGTCGTAAAAGGCGACAGAGGGAAACTAATCAGGAGATGGGCAACACCGTCATCTTAATAACAACTAAAAATAAAAAACTGCAGTTGCCAACCCGCTTGCCAAGCGTGGCAACTATGGCAAATATATGATGAAATCTATGGGGCAGGCCTATGTTCAGCAGTGGACTTTAATAGGCTGTAGCGGTTACGGTAAAGTTAACGGTAATAATAGTTTGTATATTACTATATTATTGGACCTATCGCAATTTCACCTAGCATTTTTATGAAATAAATAATAACTGTTGCAACGGTGTCGTTATCATATATTGTACCTTATCTTCCTGTTGTTTATCCTTTGAGTCCTAATGCATGGAAGCATTGTAAATAGAGTTTTAAATTGAATTTAATAAAAACTTAAAGGTAAGTATTATTTTTTCAATTTTAGTCCTAATTTTAAGATAAAGACATTCACTACATACAACGCCGTGTGATGTTGACGTAAGAGAATCCATCAAGCAATTTCGTCCCGTGTCTCATAGCTTATGACAAATGGCATTGTACTGTATACTGTGTAATCTTGTATATTCTAGACGAAAATATCCAGACCGTCGACTGGGTGAAAATATCTAGAGCATCAAAGGTGTGATACGTCTTGTACTACGATCTTCACTGCGTCTGCCAAACGTGGCAATTAAGCAAATCCACCCAACCCAGGTCCATGTCTAGCAGTGGACTTTACGCAGTGAAGAGGTAGAAGAAAAATAAAACGTGGCAATTAAACAAATCCACCATCCGTATCAGGTGGGCTGTCATATAGGTCTCAAAAATATGACACCTTTATCAATTTAACTTAATATTCCAAAGTTCTTCATCGTCTTTGCATCTATAACAGACGACTAATGGTGCAATGTCTGCGAGACATCACTTTTGGTGGGCAAACAGACGGATGCGGGAACATGTAGGGACATGTCTTACCACAGGCCTAACAAGAGAAGCTTGGGGCAGATGACATTGAGCTGCCTCAATGTCGTTTGATAACTTACGACCCTCCACAACTCGTAATGCCAGATTAAAAGTTATAACAAACACACACACAGATGATAATCTTTAGTAGATAATCTGCGCAAGGAACCTAACCAAACTTTACGTGTCTTGCAAATTTGCAATGCATACGCACTGACTATTTTATTCAAGTAATATTATAATGCCAATGCCATAGATAATATTTACATATGTAGTGTAATAAGTCACAAAAATTTGGAAGGAATCTTCTAGAATGTTAAATTAACAAATTATTGGTCTAACAATTTATTGATTAAAACATTCTTGAGCGAGGACCTCAATATAACAATTTAATATTTATTGATAGCTCGACCTTTTTGAGGCAACTGCGTCAGTGTGTTTAATATTATATAAATTAAAAGTAAAAAAAAACTTATTTAAAAAAAGTTTTGATTTCAATGCGCTAAAAAGAATAAAATAAACTTTTCCTTTAAAACTTTTACTATCAACTTATAACGTCATTACACAATTTATATGATACAAAAGCTTGTCGCGAGATTTAAGTACTCGTATTTACTTAGTTTGAAAATTTTAAAAATTAAAATCAATGAGATCAAGTTATTTAATTTACTTGTTTATCTACACAGGTAAATCTCGCGATAAGCTTTTATATCATATAAATTGTGTAATGACGTTCTAAGTTGATAGTAAAAATTTAAAGGAAAAGTTTATTTTATTCTTTTTAGCGCATTTAAATAAAAGCTTGTTTTTAAAAAAGTTTGTTTTACTTTTAATTTTATTTTTACTTTTTAGTTATCGCTGGACAGGTTTCTCAGTCTGTTCATCTCATTCAACGCATCATTGTTGCAAAGTCATTTGCTGGTTAATTTCGAATAGTCTAGCTGTTTTCAGACGGATTGGAGCAACGTAGGTTATGATCACCAATTTTTTTTAACTCGCTTTCACTTGATACCCATATTGTAGAAAAGCATAAAAAACTTAGTCCGCCATCTTTAGACCGCCATATTAGATTTAGAATGACGTCACATTATTTTTCGAGTTATTCTCAGCAAGCCCTTTCATTTGATACCCATATTGTAGGAGTGCATTAAAATTACTAGTCCGCCATCTTGGGTGTTCCGCCATGTTGGATTTAGAATGACGTCACATAGCTAACCATGCATTGTCATCCAAACTAAACGTGTATACAAAATTTCAGCTCAATCGGTTAAAGATATCTGCTTCAAAATTGAGTTGCAAGATTCCACCCGAACAAACATAGTTACAACTAGCTTTTTACCCGCGGCTTCGCTCGCGTGAGCTTGAATTTAGGAACATTATTACATGCTGTTCCGTGCCAAATTTAGCAAAATTCTATCACTTCTATTAAAAGTAGATGATTGGTATTTGGCATAGATATAATATACAGGAACACGTGAATATATATGTCTAGAAACACCTACTATTTTTATACCGGACGTGTCTTCCGACGTATCCATAAGAAAGGTAACTTGTCTTGGAATCAAAATTTATTATTATTATTTACATTTTACTCTTTACATTCATTCATAATTAAAATTAATTTAGTTTTAACATAATAATGATGAATTTCATGGTCTTCTATCAATTTACGGTATAATGTTTATTTGAGATATTTTATTCGGGGATAAAAAAAATTAAAAAAGATTAAAATTAAATGCGATAAAATCCTTAAAATTAGTTTTATTCCTTATAAATTTTATTCATAGCGAACGTGGGAAGCACTACACTCATGAACGGGAGTAGAAAAATGTTCGCCTTGTTGTGGCGGTGAAAGACAATCCGCCACCTCATATCGTCCCGTTGTAAGAGGCGACATAGGAAAACAAACAGGAGATGGGCAGCATCATCTTCCTGACAACAATAATAGCTGCGGTTGACAACCCGCCTACCAAGCGTGGCAACTATAGCAAATATCCAGCTACTTGACAATTTATGGGAGAGGCCTATGTTCATTTCAGTGGACTTTTGATAGGCTGACGATAATGAGTTCTACTCATTTTTGCAACCGTTAATATGTACGGTAGAGTGAAAACAAAAAGTAATATACCCGAAAATATGAATGAAATAAATACTGCATATTATATTGTCAAATGAAAGGTAAAAAAGTAGCAGCTTACATACATGTTACTACTGGGCACAGACTGCAGAGAGTTTTTGACCAAAAAAGTGTTCGCTGCGCTGATTACAACACGGGAATACCTCAACTGGGAAAATTCTCAGATAAGCAGGTTTTCCTTCACCGCCGATAACGTGGTAAATCGACACTTCAAATTGCAATTAAAAAATATGCTAAAATATATGATGCTAAATATATATATATATATAATAAATATATATATGCTGCAATGTTTCAAATGCATATTTACGGTTTTCACATCGCCACAACTATTTTAATTACTCAGACATCAAGATTGGTTCGGGAACATCTCTCAAAAACAATGTCGTCAGCATAATACCAATACTGCTACCTTTATCCAGACATATTATGTATGTATGTATATATGTGTGTGTATATGTATATATGTATTTATGTATGTATTCATGTATGTGTATATGTATATATGTAATAAGGATAATTGTTATAAATGGATTATAATGTATTTGTTTGTATTCATATGCATTTGTGTAATTTATAAGCCTTATTTTAATTTATATAGATATATATAAATTTATTATATTTAGTTACTTAAGTCACCTGCCACTAATTTCTCACCACGCCATGGGTTGACTGGCAGAGAATGCTAACTGGCATTAAGTCCGCCCTTTGTTACCTTTTTATTGGTTAGTACAATAAAGTTTTTAAATAAAATAAAAAAATAAACATCTAGGTTTCCCCACGAAGTTATTCTTCACCACATTAACGGACACGTGTTAAGTCAGCACGTAAAATTTTCTATAACAGATTCATCCTCGGGGGAATCGTTTACTCCGTGTCATGATGAAATCACGGTGAGCTACACGGCCTCGTATTTGTTTAAATACAATTCATAAAAACTGAAACTAAGCTTTTGCATGATTGTTGACCACATCTACCTAGTAATTACACATCCAACGATGCCACGAACGAATTTTCAATTATTTACATTTTACATCGTATATTCAGTAGCATTCTATTATTTAATTTTAAAAGTGACTTACCATTTTAGTTTATTTAGAAGTAAGTAGATGGCGCTATTATTAGATGAAATAATGACAGCCAAAACTGTACTATCTAATAATATCAGCGATAGAAGCGAACATTTATTTATTATATCAGTAAGGCATAAAGTGATGTCAATTCTGTTAAAAGTTCTGTTTCTGTTAAAAAATACGCTAACAGAGCCGCTAGCGGTGAAAACCGATTTAATGATATCGTCATATGACCATATCATGAAATAGCTACGTTGTGTTTAGTTATTAATATCTTCAAACGATTTCTATTCATTGATTTGGTCAAGCTATATCATGACATGGTCAACAAGCAGTGTTAAATATCATGAAATGACATCATTTCACGAAATGATAGACTACTTTATGATATACGTATGATCAATTCTACGATCCGGCCACGACATATATAAAAATCTCTTTAATAAAACTATAATGATAATGAAAATTTTGCAATGATTGCAGACAGACCAGTTTTAATCAGTTTACATATAGATTAATAATTGAAATAAAAACCTTATCAATTTTCATATTTTTGATAGACGTCACTATTATCTATTGAAATTATTACACTTTTAAAATAAAATAACAAAAATACTAAAAAACTAAACGTTAGGATTTTTAAATAATTTTAAAAATCTAATTATTTAAACATATAAATGTAAATTATTTATATTGTTAATTTATTAGTAACTGAAGGCAAAATATACTACTTTTTCCATTTGATGATAGATGGCGCTGTTTTGATAACTAAATCGGTGTAGTTTTAAATTATTTTACCAAGGTTATAACTATATTTTAAACTTTATTCATAAATATGGTATTTATTTGAAAAACACCCGTCTCCCGCCTATAACTAAGATATAATAGAAAATTAACATCTAAAGGAAGGAAAATACTTAACCTTCTTTTTTGAAGTTCCGTAATCGGATAAAAAGTAGCCTATAAGTTGCCCCGGGTTACTAACTACCTACATACAAAATTTAATGTAAATCGGTCCAGTAGTTTTTGCGTGAATCCGTAATACACAGACAGACAGACAAAAATTCTAAAAACCACTAATTTGGCTTCAGAATCCTTTATTTAGTCCCCTGGACTTGCTTTTTCAAGAATATATTAGAATTACAGACACGACTTTTCTACAGATTTATTATATGTATAGATGCAAGTTAAATAAAAGCTTGTAATTATGTAGCTAAGAAGTTAATTACCTGGACCGGCAACGGAAACGATAGGGCGCTCATTGCGATTGCTTATTTCCTTGCTAAGCGCGGTAATTATGGCAAATCCTCCTTTGAATGACATCCACATGGAAATGAGCTTAATCTTTATTAAAGGCCGGTAACGCATCTGCAATTCCCCTGGTGTTGCAGTTGTTCTTGGGCGGCGGTAGTCACTTAACATCAGGTGAGCCGCATGCTCGTTTGCCCCTCTTATATAAAAAAAATCCAAGTCCAATTGTGGACTCGTACGGGTTTATGAATGATACATAGTTATATTAATAAATTTGACTACTAGAATGAACATTTATAAGTTAAACATTAAATATTTTTGTTTTATGTCATTAAGTTTCATTAGTGAATTTAGCATGAGCTTTTAAAAAACACAAAGTTTAATGTAGTAAAACAACAAAAGCCAGTAAAATCCTCAGATAATTTAGATCTTCTCTTGTTAAAAATTCTTGTTAATCAAAAAAATAGGTCACAAAAAAGAGTAAAAACATTTACAAGCCAATAGGGATAAAAGGAAAGACCGTAAAACAGGGTTGTGGATAATCGCATGGGGTTTTTATGGCGTTTCGTCAATTATTTTGCAATCAAATAAGGGTTCCGAGAGCACGCGCAACGTAAATTGAAACGCAGTAATATGTCCTGGTTGATTGTATTTTGTTGCTTGTATGCGGCCCGACTGGAACTGATTGTTCGTTCTACTGGTAGAGCGCAGTACGTGAGCATTACGATATATTATGTGATATGGGAATTATGTGGGGAAAACATTGAACATGATCATGGACAAAATTTTTTGGAAATAAAATCAGAAGCACTGATTTATAATAAAATAAGGTTCAATGAAACAGTTCCCCACGTACCTTTACCTAACATCAAAAAAGAAGGAGGTTCTCCTCACTTCGACTGTGTTTCTTTTTTGTTTGTATGTTACCCATACATATCTTTAACAATTGTAAAACTATTTTTTTAATCAAATAGTTTTCAATTCAAGGGTAGTCCCATATAAATTTGGAGGAGAATTCCACCCCTAATGGTGGGAAAATAGGGGATGAAGTTTTTTTATATAACTACTATGATGATATTCTAGCTTTTGTGATATTGTGGATGTAAGCCAAAACGATTTCCCCACTCACTGGCTTCAAACCGGTCTTCATTTCTCGATCGATGGGGCCGCGCGCAGACGTGCGTTACTGTTGGTTGCCGTCAGTTAAAAGTTTTTTTTGGATGTACGTCATTTCAACTAATCAAATTAACTGACTGTTTGTATCGAGCTTAAGTCCACTCAAATGAATGAAAAAAAATATTGATTAAAAAGTAAACAAAGAACTAAAAGAATAAAAAAAGACCCCTAAAAGGGGCCCCTGAATCCAAAACAATGTTGTTCTATACCTCAATAATTTTGAAAGCATATCCAATGACATCCCACACGATGGAATAGAAGGGTAAAATAAATCACCTGTCTCCAATACAGGTGATTTTTTGTACCCAAAATGAAAATGTTTTTCAAGATTTTATATCACGTCGTAATTAAGAATCTATATCTATAACAATGCTAAATTACAGCTTTATAGCTCCTAAGGTCTCTAAGTAAAACAGTGGATGGACTAACAGACATGGCGAAACTATAAGGGTACCTTGTTGTTTAACTACAGAATCCTAAAAATATATTCTGTAAAGCAGTCAAAACTCAAAATCTTGTAAAATGAGCATAATTTACAAGTCTTACAGGTGATCTAATTCCAATTATCGACATCTACTATTATTATACTGACGATAGTGTTACAATTTATAATTAATTAATGCCACACATATTATTTACATTGGCTTCCGCCTAATTCAGAATGTCGGCTTTGTTTCTGTTTGCGAACTCGAAACATAATTCCTTGCAAAATAAGCTAGAACGAAAGAAATAAGGCAGAGTTACAAGCTTTTATCTTTAGAGTGTGTTTTCGTCTGGCGTAACGCTTGCGTATATAAAAATTTACTATGTGCGTTTGCGGCTGACTGTTTGCTCGAGTCAATGCCTGACAATATTTTTTATAATTTAAATTGAGTGGTCACACAATTCAATTCGTTCTGTTCTTCGATGCTCGTTCATCCGCAGAACACTTTACATCATTTGAGAATGCACCCTTACATGACTCCGCAAACCAAACTTGAGCTTCGGAATAACGTAAGCGCTAGATCTCGGCTGCATGATTGTTGATGTAAGACTGCATTAACATACTATAGCGCTAAACTCTACAAAGGAATTATTCCCTGTATGTTGTATAATTAGTTATAAAATTGCCATTTTGTAGAACAGGCCCCTGTATTAGCTGTTGATTTAACGGAATAATAATAAAAAGATGTTTCAAAATGTGTGAAGCTGTGAGTCCGAGCCAGGTTTTTGACTTGCGTAAACGCTTAGCTTACTGTTTTTTTTTTTGGTAATATCTACGAAAGTTCCCCAGTCTATTAGAGTTACTTTTCGGTATCTATCTAGATATTTTAGATTGGGAAATTTAACACACCATTTCCAGTCCACCAGATTTTAAGGCATAATCCCCAGTCGACTTTAGCGACACCCACAGGCCAAGGAGGAAAACCTATGCTCTCTCGTTAACGATAAAAAGCTTATTGAAAACATTAAAATTATGATATTAATCTGTACCATTAATAAATGAAGCTTATACATTTTTAAATTAATCCTTTCAAAAATGAATAAAATGAGGCTCCCTTTTATGTGTTATTAATTATTATCGTTACAAAAAATATATTCCACCACATTTTAAATTTCGAACAAATATTTTGCGGCATTATATGTTAGTAGAAATACCTCAAAAAACCTTCATACGTCATAGCACAACGAAATAAAGCAAAATTAAACTTTGAAGTATTCGTACACTTAGGTTTATTCAGTATTAATTGGAAACTAAGGCAGACGAAGATGCTTTAAGTTTGCTGTTGTAACCGACCAATATTCAGACATATTACCCTTTATCGATCTCTCTCTTGTCTCTCTCTTTCTTCTTCTTTCTTTATCAACCCGTAAAAGTGTACTGTTAGATATAAGCGTCTCCCGTTGTATGGAGGATTCACCTGCATTATCACGCTTGCAGGCGGATTGACTATCGCATTACCAGACGTAATGTACCTTAGACACTGCTGCCCGTGGCCAGCTAAATTGTATTTACAATAATTATATAATGCCCATCTTTCGGAAACCATAAGATTCCGATAGATTCTTGCATTTCTCATATCGTTACCGTTATAGCCTATTAAAGTCTACTGCTGAACATAGCCCCCCCCCCCATAGGTTGCCTCATAGGAGGGATAATCTCATAGTCGCCTCTTACGACACCAATGGGAAGAAATGGAGTGATGGATTATACTTAGTTTGTACATATATTTTAGGGGAAGACTGGCTCCTGAGATGCAGGTTCATTTACATTAGGATCCAGGGGCTTCACATTTATTTGTAAAAAGTATTGGTGAAATAAAGCTATTATTATTATTATAAATTCTCTTACGTGGCACCCACACGGCAGGTTTTAGGTGAGTACAGGATATTTTACCAGTACAGTTGTGTTGCCCTGTGATACTAAATACTAGACAGTAATAAACAACATATGCAGACGATAACAACTTCAGTAAACGTTCTTGTTAAAGAGCGAAAATTAGCACGTACGAGGGTAGCGCTTACCACGCTGCCAGTCGATCCATAAACGTTTTGTTTTATAATTTAGAAATTAGCGTATTTCCATCTTTTTTTCAGTGTTTTCCTTATCATGCACGTGGTGAACCAGTAGTAAATTTCACGAAATATTTTAATACCCATCAAACTAAGGATTAACCTACCAAGGCTGAATATTTTCGCATTTTCGCATTCATTCAGAAAAAATGGCAATTATATTTATATTTCGTTCACAAAGCTGTCCTTATCGTAAATGTAAACGCGCTAACTATACTGAAAAAGCACTAAACGGTCACTTAAACAATACTAAAATCTCTGTTACAAAGAAGTGCTCTTGTGGTCCTCACAGTCTCATTAGGCTACAACCTATTTCATAATGAGGAGCTATCAGCGTTATAATTTATTTAAAAAAAAAAGTTCAATAGAGCTTTTCTGTGCGAGTATAAAATCTCACAAAATAGCAGCGTAAATTGGCAAAAAATTCAGTATGATGTAATAATTTCAGGCTATTTTCATTTGATATTGAGGCAATACATAAAAGTCCTCAGGAGTAACATTGTTTCTGAATTTAGATTCTTGAGCATCTACTTAACATTAAGTGGACTCTGTGCTCCTTTGTTATTATAACATTCTAAATCATGTAATATATACCTATATTTTAAACGATTACATCTTCAATCTAGGATAGTAATAGTAAGAAGTCAAATAAAAACTTCAAAATATTAATACTTAATCGCGATACATTTTACTTAAGTTATTAAAAAGTTAGCCAACTGCAATAACAATTAACATTTTATTTATAGAATAAGGGTGACAAACGAGCACACAGTCCACCTGATGGTAAGTGGTTGCTGTGGCACATAGACATTTACATCTATCTTCGTTTGCGAATTTAAATGCAGATGCGTTGTCAGCCGTGAGGACTAAGATAGAATGCCTCTTTTCCAGTAAAAAGGGTCTCCGGTTCTCTACACTCACCCTACGAAACACAGCAGCATTAAGCTGCTATTTTACGCTGGTATTCTGTGAGAGCGTGGTCCTTCCCCGGTCGAGCCGACCCATTCGTGCTACAACTATACTATTAATATAGCTGCAGCATGGCTCTACCACGTAAATAAAAACAATCGTTAAAACATTCGTGAAAAACTATATTATAAGTTACACCAAAACTAGTTGATCTAAAATAATATAGTGAAGGATAAGAGTTAAAAACACGCAATGTTAATTAATAAGTTCAACTAGTTCTTTGATAAAACCGTCAAATATGGTCGTCTAGAATATTTTTTCCCATCAGTTGTTGGTTATTTAAGATATATGGCTAATTGCCTCTTCAGCTTTACTTGTTTCTTAGGCTAAACAGTTACTCTTATTCTAATATATCCTATTACAACGATTAACCTACTAGGTGATTTCTTTTCTGCCTAGGAGACTGGGTAGGTTACCCATTGCTGTGGCCAAATAGCAGTGCTTGCACTACTGTGCCCAGGCCTCAAGTGTATAGAGAGCCAGTATAATTACAAGCTGTGAGGCATTCCATCTTTGTTGTCAGAGGAGACGACGCATCTGTAGCGTTCTGTGTTTGAAGTTGCAGGTGTCCATGGACTGCAGTAACCACTTACCATCACGCGGACGGCAAGTTCGTTTTCACTTTGGTTTATAAAATAAAGAACACCTTTTATTTAAGCACCTATATTTCATAAAATATAGTGTGATAATATGTTGTATAGTGTAATAATATGTTGTGAAAGATATCTCTTTCACAACATATTAGTTCGATATGCTCAACACAATTTGCAGCTCGCGATTTATGAAATCACAAAACGAAAGAAACAAATGGAAGTTTTAATAGAAATATTTACAAAGGAATACGCAAAAAGTTCATTAATCACAATCCGCTGCCTACTCTCTTTCAAAGCAACCGTCTATCGTTCAGTTTCCGCGCGCATAAATAAACGCTGGTTTATCATATCGCTTCAAAGCCGGCTTTAAAAGACAGTAAGTAAAAAACGGACTAACAGCTTCACAAAGACCTCACACGAGTGTGCTTAACATTTAAAAATGACGTTTAAAGGGAATATAATAAACAGTTAAAATACGGCAGCTGTTTTTAAAAATTATCGAATCTACTACGGAAGTGTAATAATCTCATAATTACACGCAAAAACAAAGGCAAACACTGCATCCGATTCGAATCCAAAACAATGCTGTCCGAAGTAACCACAGTGTTATTTCAAAACAGGTTAAAGCGTTTATATAAAATTGAAATGATAAACAAATACACGGCCAACCTGATGGTAAGTTTTTATTGTAGCCCATGGAAAGTTGCAAACCGTTACCGTTACAGCCTAATAAAGTCCACTGCTGAACATAGGCCTGCCCCATATATTGCATCATAGGGGGGATATTTGCCATAGTAGCCACGCTTGGCGAGCGGGTTTGCAACCGCAGTTTTTTATTTTCAGCCGTTATTAGGAAGACGCTGTTGCCCATCTCCCGATTTGTTTCCCTCTATCGCCTCTTACGACATCCACGGAATGATATGGGGTAGTGGATATACTTACACCGCCACTACACGGTACCTCAAACAGTTTCTTATATCCAATACACCGGGTCTTGGTCTTGGTCTTGGTAAAGCGCTCCCAGTCTTGCTCTTGGTCTTGGTCTTGCAGCAGGAGCCTCGCAAGTCTCGCAACTACCTATTAGCCTATTGCTATTTATTAAACGTTACTTTAGATCTTAGAACAACTTAACAGAGTAGGTACATTTTGAGCTTGAATTAACATAGCCATATGAACCAACAAATTAAGAAATGTCTAAACATTTAAGAAATTCGAAAATCAACTGACACCGTGTGGGGTTTGAACCCACGACCTAAGCGATCCGTGCCGATGCTCTAACCAACTGAGCTATCTACCGTGTCCCACGGCCACGGGAGTCAGTCTGTTTCTTAATAAACGTTTACATTTAATAAGCTTACATGTGCTAAAACATGGTTTTTATTATACTGTGGTTATAACATATAAACAACAAATTAATGACATTAACTTGAATGTATTTTAAAGTACATTATCTGTTTCGAAAGAGATTGATAGACCCTTACCTTATATGAAATGGAATAAAAAAGTTATACAATTTATAGAATTTACCATTTATTTAAATAAAAAATAAAATACAATACAAATTAAATTACATAACAGTACACAATAGTTTTGACATGACTGTTACTTAATATTAATTCTTTTGAACAAGAATTAATACAAAGTAACCATCTGGCTGACTCATCACTTAACCTATTTCTATGTTTTCTAATTACTAATAATGCTTTAGAAAATAATCTCTCAGCAGGTACTGAAGTTGCAGGTATTGAAAGAAAATCACGGGCCATCTTCGATAAAGTCGGATATTCTGTCTCATGCGTCCTCCACCACTCTAAAATGTCTTCCGAGCTGAGTTTACTTAAGTACTCCTCCGTCGTCAATAACTAAGCTTGAGGCAAGATCTAGATCCAGATGACGTCGAGGGACATGCATACAGTTTCTCAAAGTCTATTACGTCTTCATCTTCATCATATTCACATACTTTCTTTTCATTTCTTGGTGATTCTAGAGATTTATTCACTGAGTGTAGACTTTTATATTCTTTATAAAGTTCATTAAATTTGTGCAGGCTTTCTGTTTTAATTTGCTTCCCCCATAATGTCATGTCATGTCAAAAGTCTGAGCCTTATGCCTTGGGTCTAAAATTAAAGAGGTACAATTAATCCAGTTGCTCTTCTTATAATGTTTAAGCATTTTGTCTCGAGCTGCTTGGAAACCCAGAATGAGCCTTTCATCCACTTCGGATTGATTAGGTTTACCATAGATTCTATTTTATCGAACAAGAGATTGAATGATACAATGACTAGCGGTAATGTAACATATTTTTCTCCACCAAGTTTCGTTGATAAAAGTTCAATTGTTTATTAGAAACTTATGTATTTTTCCGAGTATTTGCCATTCACTATCTGTGATTTGAAAATCATTCAATTCGGTGACAGAAGTGCACAATATGTTAATGTCAGTTCTCTTTTAAACCAAATCCAATCATATCATGTGTGGAATTCTATCTCGTTGGACAATCGAGTATGGAATTCAGATTTGATAACGCCAGCTGCTTCACACCAACCTAAAACTTCCTCTTCAATATCTCACTTCTTTTCATTTTACTGAAATACTGTAATTTTGTTATAGCTGTACGTGACTCAGCAATATTTGGCGCATATTCTTTATCTTCCTCAGTTTCGTCTTCATAGTCTTCATACTGCTGTTCTTGTCCGTTATTGTCAGTTTCACTTGTAATACTAAGGTCTTTAATAAATTTTGTACCAAGTTTCAAAATGTGGGCAGAGCACCGGAAATGTTAATTGTCTGAATCAAAGTATGGCAGCTTGTCAATACTATGAGTTTGTCCAGTTCATACATA
>JAGSMP010002483.1:0-24334 GCA_029286625.1 Parnassius orleans | reverse complement strand
TAGGTTTACCATAGATTCTATTTTATCGAACAAGAGATTGAATGATACAATGACTAGCGGTAATGTAACATATTTTTCTCCAAGTTTCGTTGATAAAAGTTCAATTGTTTATTAGAAACTTATGTATTTTTCAGTATTTGCCATTCACTATCTGTGATTTGAAAATCATTCAATTCGGTGACAGAAGTGCACAATATGTTAATGTCAGTTCTCTTTTAAACCAAATCCAATCATATCATGTGTGGAATTCTATCTCGTTGGACAATCGAGTATGGAATTCAGATTTGATGGCACGCCAGCTGCTTCACAAGCAACCTAAAACTTCCTCTTCAATATCTCACTTCTTTTCATTTTACTGGAAATACTGCGTAATTTTGTTATAGCTGTACGTGACTCAGCAATATTTGGCGCATATTCTTTATCTTCCTCAGTTTCGTCTTCATAGTCTTCATACTGCTGTTCTTGTCCGTTATTGTCAGTTTCACTGTGTAATACTAAGGTCTTTAATAAATTTTGTACACCAAGTTTCAAAATGTGAGCAGAGCACCGGAAATGTTAATTGTCTGAATCAAAGTATGGCAGCTTGTCAATACTATGAGTTTGTCCAGTTCATACATAAATTTGGTATTTGCTGCTGCGAGGAATATTAAATAACTCTGCAGCCGCTCTTGTGTGAGCACTTTGGATTGATTGCATCCAGACATTTTTAAATCTGCCTGGGTGTAGTCGATATCGACGACTGCCAGGCTTTCGTCTGTACACGGATGGCATCAGGAATATCGCTCTGTGTTTTAATTCTGTAACAAATTGATCAAAAATGTAAAGTTCTCCACTAATAAACATTGCAGGGTTACTTTAGCCCCGCAGGTCCAAAGTTACCCGAAATGGTGGTCAATGTATACCGATTTTCTAAATCTGTCATTAAATCCCATCACATAAATAAATCGTCTTTAAAAAACAATTTCCATACTCCTACATTCATGCCTAAGAAAATAAATAACAATCCAATTTGAAAACTTACCAAAATACAGCTTCAGACACCAAAGTTTGCAGCAGAAAAATACGCCGGTTTTACTGTCAACATGTAGCGACGTGCACCCGAGTCGGTAAAACAGTTCCGCAAGTACGCGTCTATATCGCCATCTATTAGTTACTAAAGGAACTACGACGTTCGATTGTGTGTTCGTGACACAGCGGGCAGTTAAATCATTTTCTCGATTTGGGCCAAAGTAATGCCCTAGAGTCAATGTAACCCGCCTCTACGGTACTCAATTCGACTGTATTTTTTTAATGTGAACCTCAGAACTTTTTCTAGGTGAACCGAATTCGATGTTTTTTTTTTATATCAAAGCTGGTGCTTTTCATGTGGTCCCATTTGAACAAGATCTGACCAGCAATTTTTGAGTTATCCTTAATAATGCGTATTTGTTCTCATTTTCTTTATATTGAAGTCGATTGTACAAATTTTTAATTTTACCACTTGTCTTCTATGGGTTTCATAAGATCATATTACTCGTTATTTAAGATTTTTATTATTTGTTTTTATTTTCATAAGATAAATTGCATGCTAGATACTTATTACCCCTTTCTAAGCAATTTGCGCGCACGAAAGAGACTGAGATTTGGAGGATTTACAGTTTGTAAGGAGAAGGAACAAACAGAAAACTACAATTTATATATAGTATCTGTTACAAATCCATGATGAAATAAAATAAAATAAAACATACATTGTTTATTTTCATATTTGCTAATGTCAAACAATTGTCGTTTAGACAAATTTATTCGTTTGTTGACGTTCGTACTGCCAATGTCTCAGAGTAAGTACACAAACACTTAATAGTCTGTGGCCAAACAATCGCACAGAGTGGATAATGGCCAAAGAGTGTTTATATGTTTATATGTTATATATTAGATAGTTGTGTTTTATAATTAATGTGCACTTACGGTCGAATTTCGACTATATACTAGGCGACCTCTGGTAAATTATAAATATATCTCACAAACATCACGTACCAATCTTTAATTTTTTAGTTGTTAGATTTTTGAATTAAAATTGTACATTCCTACAATTACATTTTATATTAAGTTCCATTCAATCGGCAAAATTATATTTTTAAGAATACTTGTAATGACATTAAAATTACTTATATCCCCTCAACAGTATCTTTCAAGATGGCGTCATTTTTTATACGTTGCAACCATTGCGGCTTGTATTTACTGCACGGGAGAAATAATTTACTTAATTTCGTGTTCTCTTTAAATATATTTATATAATAAATGGGTATAATGTTATGGTTTATACAATAAAATATAATAAATATGTTTTTCTCATCTAAATTTATATGTTACTTATTATAACATAGTGCTAAAAGCGAAGTATAATAGTAATTTCCAATAATTTAAAAAAAAAACAAAATGGCGGGAATTGAATCGCAGCAATGGATGACAGTTACTGACAAAAGATATTTGACACATAGCCGGGATGGATGTTTTGACTGTTGAGGGGTTATTCAACCCGAGGGCCAACACCGCTGACTTATTAAAAATGCTTGTTCTAGTGGATGGCTCATGGACAGTAGTCAAATGACGGATTCGCACCTACGGAATTTAGATCTGCAGGCTGTGCCCTTGTCCATTACGCGATTGTCGCTTTAACACAGTAATAATTTACATAACCATTATATTTATAATATTATTATGTATGGTACTATAACGTCTTTTCAAATAGAAGTAATGCAGTAAAAAAATATTATTTCTACACACATTTACTGGAAGTTTGCTATGTGGTGACATATACCTGCGCTGTTTTTTGTAAAATTACTTATTTTTATTAAAAAAGTTGTCTGATATTAAATGATTTTGGGAACAGTTTAAGCTTATTTCATTTATTCATATAATGTAAGAAGTCCGAAGTAAATTTTGCGTGTCGGTCGTATTGTTTTCAACACGACTTGTTTGTGCAGGATAAGAATAAGATCATTATCGAAAATCATTATTTTATTTATTTGAAGAAATGCAACAAAATACTGCAAGAATATAAAATACATATACGTTCTCGTAATATAAATACATATACATATAAGTTCTATTCAGACAGTTTTGTATATTTGGGTAGTTGACGCAGTCTTTGATAAGTTACTACGGCTATGTTCCGATATACGTGTGACGTCAATTCAGTATACTGTGAAGCTGTTCCTTTTTAGTTTGCTATACTGATTACTGTTTAAAACGGAACGCAGTCTAGTATACTGTCGTGTATACTGTATACGTGTACATGAAAGGTAAATGTTTTCAAATGAAAATATTTATCATGTACACGTTTTCTGTTCAACAAGAAAAATGGGGGGGGGTGAAACACGGTAAATTTTATTGACAAATCACTATCCCTATTTTTTCTCTCTCCATGATGAAAAGGCACCCATTTTGTTATTTTTTTTGCCTCGAGGCACGGGTGCTTATACTACCACTACCCATGTAGAGGTCCTAGGAAGACGAAAGAGGACTCGTTTGATAGCTAATAATGTAGACAATAAATCATTGATTACAATTATGCCATTTCTTTTTTATAAAAGAGCAA
This sequence comes from Parnassius orleans, assembly GCA_029286625.1. Classification (NCBI taxonomy): domain Eukaryota; kingdom Metazoa; phylum Arthropoda; class Insecta; order Lepidoptera; family Papilionidae; genus Parnassius; species Parnassius orleans. The sequence goes on along the minus strand of JAGSMP010002483.1, from coordinate 20,757 downwards.
AAAATAATTTTTACTTTTTTTTAATTATTTGCTTTTTCATAAAATCTAAACTGTCAAGCTACATGTTTTTTTTTTGTTTTTGAACGTTAGTACAGAATGTGTGCTTAAAATCAGTGTTACGTCTTAGCCTTAAGTAAGATAGTTTAGAAGTTATGATGATTTAAACATGGTAGTGTTTCTAACCCTGGAGTAGAAAAAGAAAACAAAATAAATCGATTACCATAATGGTTTATTCTGTCAAAATCAATGCAAAAGTTACAGCCACGTTTCAAATTGTCCTCCGTGGTGTTTCAGACCAGCTGTTGCTCTAATTGACACATGTTGTGTAGCGCGTCGGATCATGTCTTTGTCTCTCCTCAATTCATTCCCAACTTGTATAATTTTTTCAATAAGTTCTCGCGTGTATGTCGCACGTCGACGTATACTTTCTGCTTCATTGTGCCCCACAAGTAAAAATCAAGGGGGGTTAAGTTCGGAGAACGCGGTGGCCAAGCGATTGTTCCACCTCGTCCAATCCACGTCGAATATCGTTCATTTAAATAGTTTCTTACATTTGCTGCAAAATGTGCCGGAGCTCCGTCCAGTTGTAGTATCATTCGTGACCTATAGGCCAATGGTATTTCCGTTAGTGTGTCTAGGTAATCAGTTTCCAGGAACTCCAAAAATCTTGGGCCCAGTCAGTATATCGTCGATCATTCCAGCCCACACATTCACCAAGAATTGGTGCTAAAAAGTACTTTGTCTCACTGCATGAGGATTATTGCGGAGCCACAGATGTTCGTTGCGGTGGTTTGTCGGAACACAATTTGTTTTTTTTTTAAAATTTGGGTTAGATCACACGTTTCTTGATATCCACGAACAAAAACTGACCTTCGTGCAACATCTGGTTCAATTAATTCTTGCACGTTTCAAAATCTTCCACACTGTCCATTTGGACTAACCGAGTCTAATTGCAATGCGCCTGACACTTAGTTTCGGGTCTTGAGTGATCAATTGTAATATCTCTTCTTTTTGTTGCGGTGACACTAAACGAGTACGTTCGTTAGCGGGTCTTCTAATACCATTTTCAGCAAGATTCAGGTGTAATCTTATGAATTTGCGAGCATTCGGCGTCGGTTTATTAGGAAATCTTCTCGCATACTCTCTTAAAGCAGCATTAGCGTTCCCGTTGCACAAACCATATACAAAATGGATGTTAGCCACGTCCTGGCTCGAATAATGGACGTCTTCCATTTTATTTAAGTTTCGTCAACTAAAAACGATAACTGAGTCCACAACAAAACAAAAAGTCCAATAACGAAACAAATACTTAACAAAAATGTTCAATAATAACAACGCACAGTTTGTTGGCACAAGAGAGTGTAATCACATCGGGGGTCGAGGGACGACTGTCGACCTGTCAGTGCGCCCTAATCTGATCACAAGCGGTATTTTGACTCACTCTTACCTAATAACACTTCCTTTTCTTTAAGCAGGGAATTCACTTGACGGACATGCCCGCAGGCCTGTCTGTCCGGGCATGTCTGTCGCCGCAATACACTACACAGACCACAGAGTACCTTTGTATAAACCGAAAACACAGACTCATCAGTTTGTTTTAGACCGGTTACGTGATTAGTTGTGCGTGCACATTAAGATGACAACGAAACGACGAAAAATTGCAATATTAGCTGGTGCTGCATTAATACTGTCCGATGATAAGAAAAAGAAAAGAATTTGGTGTAAAGTAACATTCACGTTCGGGCATGTCTGTGCCCGCGCAGACATAATTTTTCAAAATTTATTAGCGGGATATTTAAGCTTTCAAGGGTTACGAGCTAAGATTAAGACTTATTTTTAAGCACATATTCTGTACTAACGTTCAAAAACAAAAAACATCTAACTTGACAGTTTAGATTTTATGAAATAGCTAATAATTTAAATTAAAAAAAAACTATTTTTACATAATGATTTCTTATATTTACGCGAACACTACACATTGAATAAAACTATTTTTACGGATTATATCGCGTTTAATTATTTTTTTTTATTAATTCCCGACGTTTCGAGTGCCGAAATTAAATCTTCCCAAATATGAATTTAATGCATTGAAAAACTTACGCAACAGACCAGATTTAACGATTCTCCGCGCAGATAAAGGTAATGCTACGGTTATAATGGATCCGTCGGATTACAATTCTAAAATACAACAACTTTTATCGGATGAAAGTACTTACGTAAAGGTCAAAACAGACCCTACAACTAATACGCTTAAAACAACTAGCGATCTAATTAAGAAATACTCTGAGAAATTGAATCTAGACGTTAATCGATAATACCTGCGTATGCCAAACCACCGAAGTTGTATGGGTTACCAAAAATACACAAACCGAACGCTCCATTACGTCCAATAGTGAGTCAGATCGATTCGCTAACTTACAGATTGGCTCAACTCTTAGCAAAAACACTATCACCACTCAGAGGATGTGTCCAAGAGCACACACTAACGATTCATACCATTTTGTTAGTGAGATAAAAGACCTATGCCTTACTGACAATGAAACCATGGTCAGTTTTGATGTTCAGCCTCTATTTACATGCCTACCTGTTGAAGACTGAATCTCAATTGTAACTAGGAAACTAGAGGAAAACAACATGCCAGCAGAATATGCAGTGTTACTTAGACATTGCCTTACATCTGTCTATCTATTGTGGAAGGAAGAGTTTTACAAGCAAGTAGATGGTGTTGCAATGGGCTCACCGGTATCTCCCATTGTCGCCGATATTTTCATGGAGGACTTTGAGGAGAAAGCCCTGCTCACTGCACCAGTAACTCCAAGGTTCTACAAGCGGTACGTAGACGATACTTTCACAATTTTACCATCAGACAAAGTAACTGCATTTTTAGAACATCTTAATTCCATAAACTCTAAAATTCAATTTACTATGGAGTTAGAGGCAATAATTTTTAGTTTCCTAGATGTTAGTCATTCGAAATCCTAACAACACCATAGGTCACACTGTGTATAGAAAAAGACCCATACAAACCGATATTTAAATGGTGAATCCCACCATCATCCTTCACAGTTAGCTACCGTGGGCAAATCTTTGTTACAGAGAGCACGAGGATTCAGACAGCAAACACCTGGCCGCCGAGCTTCAGCACGTCAAGCAGGTTCTGCACGACAACAAGCTTCGGGTCCCGCGCCTACGTCACAGTGACCGAGTGAAGCCGGCCACAGTCGAGCGTGCCTGCTGTACTACCATATGTCAGAGGTGTCACAGACAAGATTGGCTACATCTTGAAGCGAGCTTCTATTAGAACATTCTTCAAGCCGCCGAAGAAGATTAGTCAGTTCTTACCATCCGTCATGCAATATTCCTCTACAAGATGCAGGAGTGTACAAGCTTGATTGTGAATGTGGTCTCATACATAGGGCAAACAAAACGATCTATTAAAACCCGCGTAAAAGAACACATAGCTGACGTGAAGCACCAACGTTCCGGGAAGTCTGCAGTTTGTGATCATATCCTAGACGGCCCCGCCATTACATTAGATTTGATAAACCACAGATTCTCGCGAAAGAACATCGATTCCTGCCAAGGATGATACGTGAGGCTATTGAAATTAAAAACATCCTAATTTCAATAGAGAGGAGGTTGGTATTACCACCTGCTTGGGATCCTGTAATTAATAAAATTAAAACTAAACCCAAGCATACCACTGCAAGACTTCAAGACACAGTTAGTTCATTCTGCGTAGATCGGACCAAAATTAATAATTAAAAAGCTGAAGGTACTCCGGATTAACTTTGACATCGGGACGTCAATCACCTCAGTCCCCCGTGACCATGGGTGCTGTAAAGTACCCGAAACGTCGGGAATTAATAAAATAAATAAATAATTAAACGCGATATAATCCGTAAAAATAGTTTTATTCAAAACTATTTTTGTTTTAAAAATTCTCTTTTGTTTTTTTATAAAAATAAATGGCAAAATTGTCATCATTGATTCATTGTCTACATTATTAGCTATCAAACGAGTCCTCTTTCGTCTTCCTAGGACCTCTACATGGGTAGCTATGGCTTAATCAGTACAAGCACCCGTGCCTTGAGGCAAAAAAAAAAAACAACAAAATGACTGCCATTTCATCATGGAGAGAGAGAAAAAATAGGGATAGTGATGTTTCGATAAAATTTACCGTATTTCACTCCCCCCCCCCCCCAAAGTCTCCGACACCGATGACCAGACACATTGTAGATAATAGCCCAAGTTTGATCCCCGCCAGTAGCAATAATTGGTTTATTGCAATTTTAAATGCTGTTTTACCATCTAGATAGAAATGACAGGCCTGTGTCCAGCAGTAGGAAGTACTTAGATTGTAACCTCACTTTTTTATCTTTTAATAATGCCCAAAATTTGATCAATTCTTCAATTTTATTATTAAAAAATATACAAATAAAAAGTTTATTAACTGCAAGCGACAACGACGTCACTGGTATTCTCACTATACTTTACTGGTATACCCATACAATTTTGGTTTTGATATTAGATTTATTTGAATCCGCCCCAAAATGTAGAGTAGAATGGCGAGGGTAAATTATGGAGAAAGTAAAGATACGTTGGGCGGCCTCATAATGACTTGCCTAATTATTAAATAGTGAAGGAAATTAAATAAAGCTATCATTATTTTTATAGTCTCCTTTTATATCCCCAAACACTTTTGATATCTGTGTAACATCTCTATTCCTTATATATAAAAAAAAATTATGTGTAACTCCAGAATGACTTTAGATGGCCGATGGCAAGTCTTAATCGCCTGAGAATTTTCTACTCAAGTTCCGCTTAAATTTAGGGAAAAATATAATCAACGTCAATAAAGAAAAAAAAACATGCTTGAAATCAAATTTACGAAAAGCAGTCTGTCAAATACCGGTGGTATGAACTGGGGCGTTATATTGGAGTAAGAGGGCCACTTTAGAGAGATTTCCCCTGCGTTTATCTTTTATCATGTCTCGAAGTTAAGCAAAAATTATTATTCATTCTGTTTTTTAAAATCTGCAAATAAGATTCCATGAAATTCCAAATGAGTCATTTAATTTTTTTTGAGTAGGTACATTTATGTACATTTTACCATTTCATTGATTCGCGCTTGATTGCATAGTCATAGTACAACACCACAATTTCATCGCCAGTCAATTACTAAACGTTCGATTATCGTCCTAAAGACCCAAAAACTGAAGCCCACTCTTTTCTGTCTTTGCACCCCCGGTAGTTACTTCGAATTGTTTGTTAGTAGTTTGGGTACCAGCACTAACTCTGCTCATGCGAAGATGATCGTGCATGGCCACGACAGTACTATATAGTTATTTAATCGTTAGTTATTTAATTGTATAGATAGTTATTTAATCTTCAAATGGCGATCACTTTAAACCTCTTTTTCAACAAGAACAATAGTTTCAAGAATGAGCACTTTCACTTGTGCGCTCTTCGTGGCCAATGGCAACAACAGTTTCTCCTCCAAACTGAAACTCCTTCACCCAATTTTTAATGTGCTATAAGGATACTTAGACTCCTTATATGCGCCCATCTAAAAGCTCTTTGATGTGAGCGGGAGATAAACCTTCTAGTTTTGGTTACGATTCAATACTTGGTTTTCGAAATAGAAAAACATACGACACCTTTATTTAAGCCGCTGTTATACTACAATCAGTGACTTACGCTGATGCGTGTTTATACATATTTTCATTACAGAGTAAGACGTACAAAGCAGTACAATGTTTCGCAAACTGCCGTAGGCAGTGGCGTAGGATATGTTTAATAAGAGCGGGTACACATTAGGCGCTCGGCGTTGCGTTCGGCGCGCGTTAGTAGCGTACATACACCGCGCTTAGCACGGCGTTTTACGAGCGAGACCAAGGTATCAGTACTTAGTAGCTTAGTACTACTGGTTCAGTTCGGAAATGGACGTCGAAGTGATTGCTTGTGTGTGGCTCTTATACCGTGGCTATAAAAGACAACGATGCAGAGGCAAAGAGAATTTTGGGTGCACCCAATATTACGATACAGACTGACGCATGGAATGTTTGTAACATTGTATCCAAAATTAAGACAATATGAACCTAAGTTTTTTTATTAATGTCCATAAAATAATTTGATGACTTACTCCATGAAGTGGATATTATCATATTACTGGTGATTCAACAATTTTAAGAGAGTCGATTTCCCCAGAAGAAAAACTCGTGATAACGTTAAGTAAGGTACATTTATTTATTCAAATAAAGCTAAGTTATTAAAATCTTGGCTGGAGGCTGAAGGTGACGGCGCCAACGATGACGACGGCGGTAGTGGCGTCGTAGACCACTGCTGTGTTGGGGGTCTAGCGGTGGTATATCCAGAAAATGTCGGTGTAGAATATATGTATTGGTGTTGATTAGTTTTTTGTGGTAATGATTGATAATAATTCTGTGCTTCTTTAATGACCCTGAGCAATTCAATCTATGTAGTTAGGCGTCGATACTGTACGTTCGTCGTCGTCGTTTTCTTTAGTTAGTCGCCCCATTTCATTTTGTTCCCTTGCGTTTAAACTTTTCTGTAAAATATCGACTATTTGTTTATCTACAGCATAAATTTTCTATTTTTTCCTTGGGCATTCAGTTTGATATTTAGGAGATGGCATTAAGTCTGCATTATCTGTATTATCTACACCTGAACCAGTTGTATCAGAAGATTGGTAATTGCTCTCTGTGTCGTTATTTGCGGTAGAATTCTTAAGAAATTGTAGTTTCCTGTAATACACATATGGTGCATGTTTGGAAGCTCCAGATCCAGATGAAAGCTTTTTTTGCCTCGTTAGACTCCCTCAGATAATTGTCCCGAATGCTTTTCCATTTTTTTCATAAGTGTACCACCTGAAATTAAATTTGCATTATGGATACCGTCTTGGAAAATCGACAATTATAAAGATAGTAGAACAAGTTTGTAAAGTACTATGGAGCAAATTGAAGATTACATCCATGCCTGAAATGACAACAAAGAAGTAGAAGAAGGTTTTAAGAAATACGCTAACTTCCCAAATTGTATTGGCGCAATTGACGGAAAACATATTGAGCTAATACAACCAGAACATACACGGTCGCTTTTTTACAATTATAAAACCTACTTCTCATCAGTCTTACGAGGGGTGATCCAAAAGTAATGATAATCGGTTACTTCAGGTCCGCATAAAAATCCAAAAGAAATATTTTTTGCTTGCTTATATACTCACTACGTCAGCCTAAAAATCATATAAATAGATCACGATTTCGGAGATACATCTATTTGAATACGAACTGTCAAAGAGATAACATCAACATGGAGAAAACGAAATTAGAGTTGTCATCAAGTACCTCTGTTTGAAAAAATGTCTTCAAAAGACATACACAGTGACTTAGTGGAAACATTGGGGACCTGCCTCCATATTCTACAGTTGCACGCTGGGCCAAGGAGTTTAAACTGGGCAGAACATCCACTGAAGATGAACATCGTGAAGGACGCCCATCCACGTCCCTCACTGAAGACAACGTGTAAAAGTCGAAGATGTTGTGTTACAGATCGAAGAGTGACCATCAGGCATGAAGCTGAGGTCACAGAGATCTCATATGGCAGCGTTCAAAGAACTTTGCGAACGAGTTGCATATGAAAAGATCTCTGCGCGTTGGGTACCCAGAATGTTAACCGACGACGAGCAAAAGAAAATCGAGTTGACATTTCGAGGGTCAATCTCGAAAAGTTCCAAGAAGATCAAGAAAATTTTTGTTCCGTTTTGTGACTATGGACGAGACTTGGATCCACCATTTTGATCCTGAAACGAAACAACAATCGATGACTTGAAGCGAGCTCCTCACCGACGCCAAAGAAATTCAAAGTTTCAAGTTCGGCGGAAAGGTTATGGCATCTGGTTTTGGGACGCTCAAGGCATAATTATGGTGGAATATTTGGAAAAGGGAGCCACTATTACGGGCTCTACTACGCAGACCAAATAAGAAGATTACGGGAGGCCATTAAGGAAAAAGACGCGGCAAACTGCGAGCTGGAGTGTTGTTTCACCAAGACAACGCAACGGCTCACAAAGCCGCAGTTGCGATGGCTGCCATTCAAGAAACGGATTCGAACTGCTCGAACACCCTCCCCATTCGCCAGATCTAGCTCCTAGTGATTTCTACCTCTTTCCTCGGCTCAAGGAACGCCTCCGAGGCAAGAAATTCGAAGACGATAGCGAAGTAATGGCCGCTGTTGAAGCGTTTTGGGAGGGTCAAGACAAAGAATTTTTTTCAAAGGGAATCCTGGGTTTAGAAAAAAGATGGATTAAATGTATTGATTTGTTAGGAGACTATGTAGAAAAATAAATTATTATTTTAACTTTAATTACCGTGTTTTATTTTCATTATCATTACTTTTGGATCACCCCTCGTACCAGCAGTTTGTGATGCAAATTATTGTTTTGTATACGTTGTTGTCGAATCCTATGGCTAAACCAGTGATTCAGCTATTTTTCAAAGTTCAGATTTTTTAAACGGATGATGGATAATAAGTCAAATATTCTTAACCCGAAGCCCATATCAAATGTCGATAGAACACCAATGCCTCACGTGTTCGTCGGCGATGAAGCATTTGGAATTATGGCGAATGTGATGAGCCCGTATGGAGGAACACAACTCACACGCATAAAAAAGTTTTCAATTACAGATTATCGAGCGCAAGGCGCTATATTGAATGGACTTTCGGAATAAGGAGCAGTAAATGGATAAACATAGATTTCGCGGAGAATGTCATCAAAGCTTGCACAGTACTACACAATTACGTTCGAATACGCGATGGTTATAGATATGACGACACACTTTATGATTCACCTTTATAATCACATTTAGAAAATTTACCACGAGGCAGCTTGTGCACTAGAACTACAAGAGAGAAATTCGCCAATTATTTTGTAAACGAGGGAAAATTACATTGGCAAGACAACATTGGATATAATTATAGGAAACATCAATAAATAAGTATACTCACCCAACAGTTTTTTCTTTTCCAAATTGTCTTCACAATCACTGAACATTTAAACAATCTCCTCCCAATTACGTTTTTTTATTATTTTATTTTTATAATCGGGACTCTCCATATCCCAAATAGCTGGTCGCTTTTTGATTTCATCTATAAACAAATCTGTATCAAAATGCTCGATCTCCATTGTCAAAGTGCGTCCACAAAAGCGCGCGATCAAATGTACAACAAAATGGCGGCTCATATATCTCCAAGCGCGCGGCTGACGCCCTCGCAACGCGCGTTTGTACCAAAATCTTAGAGCGCGCGTTCGACACGCGCTTGATCAGGAGCGCGCGCTTGCATGTGTACACCTCCATAAGAACTATTGGTTCTCAAAACGCGTGTTAGCAAAGCGCGCGTTTGAAAGCGCCCAATGTGTACCTACCCGCTCTAAATACTAATAGTGAGTCAACTCGACGACTAGACAGAGCAACGATAGGGCGCGGTATGAAGGGGAGCGGAGTCCCTCTCCTGCCCGCGACATCTGCGGTAGTACCGGTCGGCTCCACTTGCGTACCGGTACGCCCGTTTAGGTGTGTCACGTATATGGAATCAGTTGCACGCTTTTGGTGTCAGTCAACCTAGCAACATGATATAACTCGGTATTATTTTTATTATTTAATTAACTTGTTTGAAAATATTGGCAAAAGATTGTATGACACCTTAAGTAAAATTGAATTCTTACAACCATGTGATGCTTTCCATCACGATTTTCAATTGAATTATATGTAAGGATGAGAATTCATTATATCATTAAATTCAACAAAAGACAATTAAAAAAAACCTAATAATAAATGTCGTAAATATATGTCTGCAACGAGGCGGCGTGCGTTGAATAAACAGAACCTATATATATATATATATATATATATTTATGAATACCTGAGATACTGCTGCTATATAGGTAAAATATAGTAAAATTAGGTAGGTACCTATCTGCACAAGCACAAATCTTTGTTTCCATTACGACGAATCAGGTGAACTACGGGATGCTACTAGTTTTGTAAAGAAATAATTACTTTGTATCTTAGTATAAAAAAATAAATTGAATATAGGTAAAATATAATGTTTCTAAGGAAATGTTTTTGTGACTACCCTTGCATATCTTTAGCGATGACAGCCTTATAGGTATTTTGCAGTATAACAAAGGAGTTGACTCACTATTAGTATTTATTACACATATGGGCGTACCATGGGTTTGCCAAAGGTGAAGGTTGCCAACTTTTTTATATCAAAACATATAGTATTTATTTTTGTGTTAAGGTGCTCTTCAAAATTGGTAAGACACATTGTTTTATATTTCAATAAATATAATAATAATTAATTTTAAAAACTTTAATTCCATCATTGTTCCCAACAACTACAGGCATACGTTTGACATGGAAGAACACATGGCCTCTGTCTTGTCAATGTGCATTTTAAAACCTATTCGCTGGGACACACCATTGAGATTATTGGACTGATTGCCAAGATCCTTCAGCGATTCTGCCATATGACTATATGGTCTGCAAATCGAAGGTGAGTATTATACTCGCTATTGATGCTGATACCATATTCTTTTCAATCCAGTAGCTTGAGAACGTGTTCCAATACAGCGGTAAAAAGTTACGGGGATATAACTTTACCCCGCTTACACCTATCTGCAATTGGATAGGTTTCGTACTCTGGTTCTGTACTCTGATAGTCATCGTAGCCTTACTGTACAAACACTACAGCACTTCGATATACCGAGAGTCAACCTGGCAGCACTGAAGGGTCTGTAGCAATGACCAAATTTCGACGGAATTAAAGGCTTGCACATTAGGTACATAAGCATGAAATAGTGTCAGATTGTACTCTTCGGTCCTAAGTACAATTTGCTCAAGGGTATGTATGTAGTCTATCGTACTGAAGCCTTTTCGTAAACCGGCTTGTTCGGGAGGCTGGAAGTGGTCTAGTTTGCGTGCGAGACCTATTTTTTTTATATGAGAGAGGGCAAACGAACGAAACTCCGCCGCCCATTACAACTGTAGCACTTTCACTCATCACTTCATCATCACTTTTAAAAAAGAGTAGGTTATTTTCTTGAAGTAGGTTTTTCCCTAAGTCGTATCGACCCAGAATTTTAGAATTTGCTGTTGGTAGCCGATTCTACAAGGAAGTTGTGCGAAGAAGAAAACTTCTGGTAAATAGCATAGTGGTGGTGGTCAAGTGAAAGGAGCTGGCAATGGTCCCAGCCCAGAAATGAGAACAGTATTCCATGATAGGCCGAACTTTCGCCTTGTAAAGTTGCAAGCCTACTCTTTTTTAAAAGGCCGGCAACACATCTGCAATTCCCCTGGTGTTGCAGTTGTTAATGAGCGGCAGTAGTTACTTACCATCAGGTGAGCCATATGCCCGTTTGCCACCTTTCATACAAAAAAGAAATGCTGTCCCGCTCTTCTAATGCCAATTTGGCTTTACCTTCCAGCTGAACGTCATTCAATATGTTGACGCCGGAAGCTAATCTCGCTCAAACTGACGTCCGAAATATCGTCATCACTCAAACTTGCGTGTGGTTGCAACGACGATTTGTACAGCTACTATCTGTAGAACCTCTCAATCTCACTCAAAATCTCCGGTCGGACTCCAACTTCAGTTGGCTCTTTCCGGCAGACAGATCTATGGCAAACACTTAGTTCCGCACAATTGCTTCTTCATTACGAGTTCTATTGAAGTTGCGTAAATCTCGCCACATGTATTTGGAGATCTATCTGGATTGAAAGCCCTAGTTTCATTTCCGTATCAAACCAGTCTTGAAACAGTGGAGTTCAATTTTTAACATCATGCTGCAGCTTGTCATGTGTATCGTCCACTGTGTTGCAATTGTCTAGGTATTGAAAACGTTTTTGTTATTCGACCTGAAAGTTTTCGACGTTCTGAATTAGAGCCCTAGGGTGACGGAGTTGGCTTCGTTTGACGTGACCTCTTCAATTTAACGCTAATGGAGTGTGACTTCTCACCATTCGATGATCGCTACAAGTATTCACCCTCGCGATCACTGAGACGTCACTGAACAGCTGTCGTCTGGCTGTCATAATGAAGTCAATGTAATTTTTTATCGAGCCGTCGGGGACGGACATCATGTTATTAATTAAATTTTTGACGTGGTAGAGCCATGCTGCAGCCATACTATAGTTGTAGCACGAATGGTCTGTGGAACAATGGAAGAAGGGTCGAATGGAAGTGGTCGGCTCGATCGGGGAAGAACCAATCTCTCACAGCATACCAGCGTCAAATAGGAACTTAATTCCGCTGTGTTTTGTATGGTGAGTCTAGAGAACTGGAGACCCTTTTTACTGGAAACGAGGCATTCCATCTTAGTCCTCAGGGGTGACAACGCATCTGCATTTAAATTTTTAATCAAGGATAGATGTAGATGTCCATGGGCCACAGCATCCACTTACCATCAGGTGGACTATGTGCTCGTTTGTCACCCTTATTCTATAATAATATAAAATACTATAAATTTATAAATACTTATAAATTTATAGTATTTGGACTCCTAATATAGTAGGATGTATGACTACATGATATGGTAGCGTTAGCATCCCTAGTTATGCCGCCCGTAGCCGCTTGAGCTAAACATGATATTTAAGAACTTAATGCAGGGAACTGACTTAAATGCCACCTCCTACAACATACATACATGACATCGCTCCTCTAGTAGGTAATGTAGTTAAGAGTGGTAAGTTTTACGAGGAACTGAAGCATTATCCAAGGAGGAAACCCTTTCACGAATTAGTTTTTAATGGCATTTAAAAAAAACTAATAGCCCATTAACTCATGCGATCATTTTTGTGGTATAAATACGCAATACTAAAATTCGAGGTTTCCTTCCAAGATAATTTAAAATTAAACATTTTGTACAACCGACTTCAATATAAATTATTAAGAATAACTCAAAACCTATTGGTCAAACCTTGATCAAATCATATGGGACCACACGAGAAGCAATAGCTTTCAATTAAAAAAAGAATCATCGAAATCGGTTCACCCAGAAAAAGTTACGAGGTAACACATTAAAAAAAAAGATAACATATTAAATATAATAACATTAATAACATGAAGATAATAACATTTTAAAACTTAAATTTGAATTTTAAGTTGTATATAATATAGTATATTATACATTAAAGCCGTGTAGTGGCGGTGTAAGAAAATCTACTACCTATACCTACCCCATTTCGTCCCGTGGGTAAGATGCGACAGAGGGAAATTGAAATAGGTGATGGACAGCAGCATCTTCCAGATAACTCAAAATAATAAACTGCGGTTGACAACCCGCTCACCAAGCGTGTCAACTATGGCAATATCCCCCTATGATGCGATGTGTGGGGGAGGCCTATGTTCAGCAATGGACTTTTATAGGCTGTAATGGAAGGAATATAGTTTTCTCGTATTAATAATTATATTATCCATAACATTTTTTTTAATTTAAGTATATTACTGGCTTAATATGCCTACTTATGTAATAAATAATAAGTTTTACAAAGGTACAACACCAAATCTATATTTTGTAATGAAATATATCTATTCTTGATTTGGTTAATAAAACTTGTTTAGTATGAGTATCGTATCGTAGTGAAATTTAGAATATCGTGATGTAACACGGTGGTGGCAGTATGGTGTAAACTGTAAATTACGTTACGATGACCGGCAGAGGCTGTACGAGTTACAATGCTACCAACCGCACAGCGAGATCACGAGAACGAGATAGCTCTCATCTTCCTTATCATCAGCTGATGTCGACTGCAAATAACATAGTCACGATTTTATTTGTTCGTGCGGTCGGTTTCGGTTGGAGGACTTTTCTATTAACGTAAGTAGGTATATTTTTCATAAGGCAGTTAAGTGATTTACTATTGTAATATAATAATATATAATTTACTTTAAGGTTTTAAGTGATCTTTTACTATAAACTAGAATCTTATTTCATGTTCAAAGTTTGTACCTTTAATATCTAAAATCAATATTCATTTGCGATTTGAAATAACGTTCGCACTTTGTTATGAACATGGATTTAGAACACAATGTAACGTGTTATTGCGTACTTTGTAGTTATTGAAAAAATCAGGTATATTTTATGCTCTACATATTTTTATTCGGCAAACAAACGCGCCAAACAAATTAATGTAATGGTCGCATCACGAATTGTGTTGGTCACATGCGCCGGGGCACCAACATTACGATCACGAGCGATTCAGTTTGTTCTTGCGCGGAGATCGCGCGTAACGTGTTACAAGGTGTTCCTGCATTGCACCAAATACCTGGTACGTCTGTTTTTACTTAATAAATGTATTTTGTCAAGATTTTTTTAAAACATATAATAGGGCTCCTGCCCTAGTAATAATAATGGTTGTAATAATTGTTTAATTAATTCGTTGATTGGAATGTTCAGATGATAGCGATTGCTTATTAATGCTTAAGTGGTTGCGCAGGTTGTGTTCTGAACACTTGTTCTATATTATATATACAATAATAAACATTAAAAACAGTTTTTAGAAAAATTACATTCTATCTGAATGTTATTTATATATTCACCTACTATTTAATCCTTAAAAATATAATTATTAACCGACTTTTTTTAGGATCTATTACATATTGGCATATAAAGTGCGGGATTACGTTTGATATTCTTTTTCTGTTAATTATACTTTTGAATTAAAAAAAATTGTCAGCTCCGTGGCACAGCGGCTTTGCAATGAGTTGCAGCGCCTGAGCGCCGCGGATTCGAATACCGCACGGAACAAGTATTTTTATGGCCTACAAATAATTGTTCCGGGTCTGGATGTTTGTCCTTGTGAAATTTATGTATGTAAACTGCCCTCACGATACAGGAGAAAATCCTAGTGAGGAGGTAACGTTAAAAAAAAAGAAACAAAACTCGCTAAATTTTCAGTTAAAACATATATTTGTATATATTTTCCTAATTTCTAATTCGCTCTTTATCCATCAGAAAACAAGAGGAGGCCATCGTCCGATTATTTATATTATAAGTAATTTACGATTACTAATTGTTTTAGAAGTTATACAGTAAGCAATATCCAAATATAATTTTAATCCTAGCTTACTAATATAATCACTTTTGGATGTTAAAAGTTGAAAATTTGCTACAACATGTTAAAAACATTAAAGACTTCAACAGTGATTTGCTTTATGACAGTCCTTCATAATGAGTCATTATAAAGTTGGGTGTTGCCTTAATTAGTTGTAGGACATAGTATTTACATACTTACGTTTTTATTCATAATATTTCCCAAAATTGATTTATAATTTTCAATTTCAATTTTGCGTGAGTGGTGCCTTGTTACCAGTAAGACACCGGTTCTCAAAGGTTACCGTAAGAAATATTGCAGAATTACTCTGCAAGCGTGGTCCTTCCCTGGTCGAGCCGACGATTCGTGCTTGCAGCTGTTCCACGGTGGTATTATGTGCGAGTACGGCCCTTCCCTGGTCGAGGCGACCTATTTGTGCTGTGCATCATAATACGCTGTAGCTTCACTCTACCTAAGTAACTTTATAATAAGTTTCCCATTAATGGAATGAAATTTCATAAAAATTTTGGAAAACTTAGATTTTACAATAGGCAGTGTGCCTGTACTTAACATGTTACATACATGTTAAGTAATTTTTTCACTTTTATTTTGATACATATCATGATGCTTAATAATAATAATATATCGAAAGGGAATGGCGCATAGGGTAGGTTTTGTAGCATATAATATGGAACATAAGGGACACAATATACTTTTCTAGTATTTTTTATTAACAATGTTTATAATATCAACAATTACCCAATAGCTACAATTTAGGACTGTCCCAAAGAATCAGTAAAGGTTGCTCGCCCTATTCATTAGTGCTCTTTGTCGTATTCAATTTTTTGACATTTTTATCAATGTGTTTTTAATAATTACCCATCGTGTATATACCTAATCATCTCTAATATTATTTAACTGATCTATTTATTATTTAGACCAACAGGAACATAATTTTTTTAGATTTAGGTGACAAATGAGCACACAGTCCACCTGATGGCAAGTGGATACTGTGCCTTTAAACATCTGCAATTATCCTCGATTAAGACTTAAAATTCAGATGGTTAGTACCCAATAATAACAGAAAAAAGTCCTTGAATAGCTGGGCTCAATTAGGGTTGCGTAATATATTGGTTATAAAAATATTCGTTATTTCTTTTAAATGTATTTTTAACTTTTTCTATAAGAATTCTTAAAATAGAATGCGCTAAAATACGTATGTAACGTAGGAAAAATCATTATTTTTCTTAAAAAATGATATTGTTCATTATTATTAGAATCAAAAATACTTATATAATTGGTTGACGGACTTTTTACCTAGGCCATAAAACTGATACTTTCATTACACAGAATATTTTTATTAGGAGGCGTAACATTTTTAAAAATTAAAGAGAGAAAAATCTGTCTATGCCATATTATAGGGTCACGCGTCAATCATGTAGATTAAACACTGTGAGATAAAAACCTCCGTTACAGTATGATAAGGCCAATTATTTACAAGAGTCATTTCAAGAGCACATATCTGTTACGTTACTAGAGAAAAAAAATATAGTAGCTCTCTTTCATGATAAAAAATTGTACATACTTATTTTTTTGCTGTGTGTACTTGAAAAAAGTCTAGAAAAAAATATACAAATGTATTAAATCGATTAGTTAATTGTGAGTTAAAAGCAGTATTACCGATATCGTAGACTATCGCGTGTCTTTATACTTTGAGTTCGAAGTTCGAAGTTTGTGTAAAAAAAAACACAGGTGATTAATTTTCGGGTTGATACTACATTCGCTACTGTAGTGTGTGTTTGCAGGTATACATTAAACTTACATTTAGACCACCGTAGTGGTAGGTGTAAGAATCTCGTATATATAATATTCTGTGTAATAGTCTCATATCGTCCCGTGGATATCGTAAGAGAACAGAGGAAAGTAATCCAGATGGGCGGCAGCGTTTTCCTAATAAAACTAGAAAATAGGGAACTGCCGTTACCAACCCGCATACCAAGCGTGGTAACTATGACAAATATCTCCCATAGGAGACGATCTATGAGGGAGGCCTATGTTCAGCAGTGGACTTTGATAAGGTAAGGACATTGATAGATTGATACTTAGGCTTGATGCACGGTTGAAGGCTTATTACGAATTAGCTGTTCCCCGCGTGAAATTTATAACAATTGGGATTTCATGGGTTTAATTTTTTTTTTGCGCGGCACCTTAATTAGTTTTCTAAAATAAAAGTAGACTAAGTTACTACTTCATCAGCTATCTGATCAAACAGACAGACAGACAGACGAAAAGTTAAAGAATGTTTTTTTTTTGTTATAAGTACCGTGTATACTTTCATATGCATTTAGTAAAAAGCTGTTATTTTGACATTACATACAGACGCTTCAATTTTATTTATTTGTATAGATGTATTAATACTTGTCGCAGTGGTTGAAAACTATCAGAATATTATCATCATCGATATGACGGTCATAGTACGTTTGGTTTCATTGGCGTTTGATTATAAAAATAAAAAAAACTACTAGATTAACCCTTTCGCAGTCCCGTGCACTATATATAGGTCATTGCTTTTGTCTTACTATTGTGTCTGAAAACCGGACAGTGAAAGTGTCCGATTTATCACGTATGTGTATGAATTTGGGTTGAAAATCAAAATATTTTAATGGCCAACATCGGATCTTAACGCCGCGCCGTAGAGTTACGCTGCAGTTATGTTTTGCTGCAGCTAGCGGCACGATTGGGTCGGCTTGACTGGAAAGCACCACGCTCACAGAATACCAGCGTAAAATAGCAGCTTAATGCTTCTGAGTTTCGTATGGTTGATGTAGAGAACCGGGTACCTGTTTAACTGGTAACGAGGCATTCTATCTTAGAGTCCTCCGGGGTGTCAAAACATCTGCATTTTGATTCTAAATCGAGGATAGATGCAGTGTACCATCAGCTGGACTGTGTGCTCGTTTTATTCTTCATAAAGAAGAAGAACCATAAAACTTAGATATCCTTAAAAAGTCTTCCTTTACTTGTACTATTATGCTTTTTTTTAAATAAATTAAAAATATCTGGTGACAACATTTTGCTTTCGCAACATTGTGACATACTTTTAGCGTTAGATATGTGCGCGATGTTGTGTGTGACCGCAAAGAGAGTGAGTAGCGACTAGCGACACGTGTCACGTGCGAGAGAAGGATGCGTATAATTTTTAGAAAAACCGGAGAAATTATTGCACCCCGGGAGGTCGGGAGATTAACCATTATTACCGGAGTCTCCCGGGCAATCCGGGAGGGTTGGGAACCCTAGCCACCATACCGTTCGTCAGATTGCGGCAAAACTTTGTCAACTTATTGCTTGCACTTGCGGGAGGTTATAGCAGTAGGCACGCGTATCGTACAAATTCATTTGAAGGTTATATATTTTCAATTAATGTATTGTCATTCCAAGTTAACAATATAACTCTTCCAAATTTAAAACGATATTTCCACAATTATCTTCCGCGGCTGCAACGCGCTAAGTACCAGTTAGTATAGAATAATTATTAGACAAAGTATGTTGCAATATATTACGTTGTCAAGTTTTAGTAATTTTTTGCACGTAATCTTACTCTAGTCATTTTACTCCCAATTTAGAATAACTTGCCGTATTCCCTGCGCACTTTCATTCACTATTACGTTATCTTAGCCTATCATAAGTTACTTCTGAGCACCAAACACTGCCACAAAACACGTTCCTGAGCTACCTGCATTCATCGAAGTGTATGTTAAGACAAGACCTGATAAGCCAGGTTGTCATTAGGGTTGCCACCTTTTTTTGAACAAATGTAGTATTTTTCCCAAAAAAGATGCCAAAATATAGTACTTTTGAATAAAACTGTTTTTAGGGATTTTATCGCGTTTAATTTACTTATCTTAATTCCCGAAGTTTCGGGTGCTTTACAGCAACCTTTGGTCACGGGGGGAACAGTCCCTTATCGCGTTTAATTTACTAAAATAAGTAAATTAAACACGATAAAATCCGTAAAAATAGTTTTATTCAATGTGTAGTGTTCGCGTAAATATAAGAAATCATTATAGTACTTTTAGTAAATTCAGAAAAAAAAGTACACATTTATTTTTAATCTTTATGTATTTTTCCATATATATTTGTTATTGCTCTTCGCTTTCGCCATCAATGATCTATTACTTTTAAAAAAATTATAGGAATATGAGCAATTTAGATTCATATTAAAATAAATCAATTAATTTTTAATTAAATGAATACATGCTCTATTTCTTTCTTCTTTCCATTTTACATTCATGACGGAAAAAATACTTTTCGTAAAACTTACTTGTTCCAGATTTCACGAGAATTAGGGCAAAATTATAGTATTTTTCGTACTATATTATTTTTCTATAATATATGGTACAATTGACTGAAATATAGTACGATACTACGGGTGGCAACCCTAGTTGTCATTCCGTCTAGTCCGCACTAGATCAACTAGGGATCTAGTCACTTAATACGTTCCTAAATTACGAAATCGATGACAGTATAAGTTTATCCAATACATCGAGCGTAATCACAAAAACAAATTTGAGGCAACTAAAATTCGTAATGTGAAGCTGACGGCAATCCGGCTTAAATACTCGTATATTTGGATGTCAACATTTCTCACACAATGTACAGGTTTTCTTGCAATATTTTGTAAGGGAATAAAGTGCAACGGTCAAGGTCAGTGGTACCGATACCACGAAACGATCTTGTTTTTTATGCGTACATAATTTAAGTTTATTAATTCAAGTGCGACCTTTAGCCGTCTCTGTATTAGCTCTATTTATTAGCAAATAGTGAATGATAGAGATTAGATATTTACACTAAATATAAAAATTACTTATACGAGTATTTCTCAAAGAAACAATTGCGATAGAAAAAATCCCAAAACAAGATGTAAATCCTAGGATGAAAAATTATAAATTCCTTTAAGGCATTTTTTCGAAAGTAGGAGAGCAAGATCTACATAGAGTACGGTTGATGAACAAGAAATTCCAGTTGGAGCTCCTGTGATATTGAACCAGTACCGCTGTGAAGTGTTTTCGTGGACAAGTAGTGGACTATGGCAATCAAGTCTCGGTACTTAAACTCGCTATCACATGATATCGAGCTTGTTGTATAGGTATATATTATATGGTATGCTGCCAAAAATGCAATTCTTAATAAATAAATGCAAGCTTAGACTTCATACAAAACTTTGTTATTTTCTCTATTTGGCGCAAATGCATTGTAGCTGCAGAATGGTTGAGCCACGCTGCAGCTATATTATGATGATATATGGTAGAGTCACGCTGCAGCTATATTATGGTGATACGTGGTGAGCCACGCTGCAGCTATATTATGATATGTGGTAGAGTCACGCTGCAGCTGTATGGTGATACGTGGTAGAGCCACGCTGCAGCTATATTATGATGATATATGGTAGAGTCACGCTGCAGCTATATTATGGTGATACGTGGTAGAGCCACGCTGCAGCTATATTATGATATGTGGTAGAGTTACGCTGCAGCTGTATTATGGTGATACGTGGTAGAGCCACGCTGCAGCTATATTATGATGATATGTGGTAGAGTTACGCTGCAGCTGTATTATGGTGATACGTGGTAGAGCCACGCTG
>JAGSMP010002482.1:0-23041 GCA_029286625.1 Parnassius orleans | reverse complement strand
ATTAGCTCTATTTATTAATTAGCAAATAGTGAATGATAGAGATTAGATATTTACACTAAATATAAAATTAGTTATACGAGTATTTCTCAAAGAAACAATTGCGATAGAAAAAATCCCAAAACAAGATGTAAATCCTAGGATGAAAAATTATAAATTCCTTTAAGGCCTTTTTTCGAAAGTAGGAGAGCAAGATCTACATAGAGTACGGTTGATGAACAAGAAATTCCAGTTGGAGCTCCTGTGATATTGAACCAGTCCCGCTGTGAAGTGTTTTCGTGAACAAGTAGTGGACTATAGCAATCAAGTGTCGGTATTTAAACTCGCTATCACGTGATATCGAGCTTGTTGTATAGGTATATATTATATGGTATGCTGCCAAAATGCAATTCTAATCAAATAAATGCAAGCTTAGATTTCATACAAAACTTTGTTATTTTCTCTATTTGGCGCAAATGCATTGAAGCTGCAGAATGGTAGAGCCACGCTTTAGCTATATTATGATGATATGTGGTAGAGTTACGCTGCAGCTGTATTATGGTGATACGTGGTGAGCCACGCTGCAGCTATATTATGATATGTGGTAGAGTCACGCTGCAGCTGTATGGTGATACGTGGTAGAGCCACGCTGCAGCTATATTATGATGATCTATGGTAGAGTCACGCTGCAGCTGTATTATGGTGATACGTGGTAGAGCCACGCTGCAGCTATATTATGATATGTGGTAGAGTTACGCTGCAGCTGTATTATGGTGATACGTGGTAGAGCCACGCTGCAGCTATATTATGATGATATGTGGTAGAGTTACGCTGCAGCTGTATTATGGTGATACGTGGTAGAGCCACGCTGCAGCTATATTATGGACAATTGTTTGCCACTTGTCTTGGAAAAGTTCGGGAGAAACGACCTCGTAGTAGGATCCTCCTTCACCACGACAACGCCTCGTCGCACACCGCCAAACAAACAATCGACTACTTGGCGACGTCAGACGTGGAATTACTGGGTCACCCGCCCTATAGCCCTGACTCGCACCTTGCGGTTTTATTTATTTCCGAAAATAAAAGAAAACTTCGAGGAAAACGTTATAGGACGCCAAGGTAGCAGTGGCTGCGTTTCAAAATGCCGCCGAATAGACCCCTAAGGACGAGTGGGCAAGTGCTTTTCTCAGTGATTCCATCGGATGCAGCGATGTAAATGGACACTATTTTGAAAAGATATAATAAAACTTATAACTTGCTAGTTTGTCACTTTTGATTTTCTAAGAACTTTCAGTGTCACCTCGTATCTAAAACTACATGTGAATGAAGATACTGTGACTTGTGCAATATATTTCAATAAAATAGTCACTATATTATTAACTATTTTCCAATCGAAGAAAACAGCCCATTTGGAAATAATTGTTGTCAACTATTTTAAACGAATTGAATTCAACATCATGGTAGTCCTCATGCACACATTTCATTGTGGTTGTCAATGTTGTTTAATCTGATTTTTGTTGTTGTTCATGCTCAGCGTTATAAACAATTACAAACCAACCTCACGAAAATTTTATCTTTTTATAAAGAAAATAAAACTTCTTGTGAACAATGTTACTTGCATTCTCGAAGCTGGAATTGTTAAACCTAAAGTATTCTTAAACGACAGCCAAGTGAGAAATGGCACAGGCCCTTAAATTTTTCATTCTCAATATATTACAATCAAATACAGATATGCTGTTTATTATCGAGGAATACTCTTGTACCGCGTACGTTGTTGAATACGTTAATAAAACTAATAGAGGTATTAGCAACTTACAGCGGCAAATTCTTGAAATAATGAATGAGAGATGTCACCCAGAGTTCGACGTACTTGAAATAACAAGGAAAAGTGTTAATATGCACTTACCATTAGGTGAACTGTATGCTCGTTTGTCACCATTATACTATATAAAAACATATTGTCCACGTCGAATGGTACATTAATAATTTGACCATAAATTCCGTATTCCGTGTTATGTACACAGTTAGAGATCTTCTTTATATTCTTTAAACTGTAGATGTCAGCCGTGCGATAAGAACACCATCCGGAGTTCAGGAAATATGTATCTTGCTTACAACAGTTATGTTAGACCATAGAGGACCAGCTTTGCGTTTCCTATTACAATCAAATCGTAATGGTTCATATCTGTGCAGATATTGCGTTATTTGAGTTCCTCAGTAAATACGCTGGTCCATTGTTGTTGCTGCCACTTGATCAGGGCGTTTAAATTGACTGAATTGTTCGTTTTGTAGTCCTTACGCTTCAGTGTCAGAAATTATATCAATAATCTATCAATTATAAGGTGTCCATGGGTAAAGGTTTAAGGTTATTAGGCGGAGGATTAGAAGGACAAAACTAAAGACGTTCTAGGGATAACCTTGACTTGTGTAAGCAAATATATAATTCCTTAATGTAAATTTAATTTATTCTAAAAGTAACTCTTCTATATTGTAATAATTGTGTGTATTAACTGTTGAGCTCTAAATCTAAAAGGCAATGTTATTATATACGTGACTAAGACATGTAATTTCTTATTTATGCAAACATTCCGTTAGTTTTAGAAAGATATTATAGTTTGAATGCATAATTTAATTTTAAAATGCTTACAGTTATGGCAATAGAACATACAGTATTGTGATCGTTTTCTTGACAAAATAGAAATTAGGACTTTATAATTGTTGATCCGAATCAGTGACTAAAACATAACGCGTTATCCATCGTTATCTACCGTCAAGTTACATTGTGTAAAATATAGTTAATAAATAGATAATAATAAACTATAGTTGTATTTTTTAATGATTTCTTATATTTACGCGAACACTCCACATTTAAATAAAACTAGTTTTACGGATTTTATCACGTATATTAACTTATTTTATATTCCCGACGTTTCAGAGTACTTTACAGCACCCATGGTCACAGGGGGACTGAGATATTTGACGTCCCAATGTCATAGTTAACCACGGTTACCTCCAGATTAAAAATTATTAATTTTGTTCCGATCTATGCAGTATGAACTTACAGTATCTTGAAGTCTTGCAGTTGTATGCTTGGGTTGGGATTTAATTTTATTAATTATAGGATCCCAAGCAGATGGTAGCACCCAGCCATCTTCTATTGAAATTAATTATATGTATATTAGGGTTTATTCTAGTATACTCGTGCTAATTATACGAAAATATAATTTTGAGAGCTGTAATATGTCACCTATGATTTTAGGTACTTAACAAATGAATTTAAATGTAACAATTCAATTTAAATCCACAAAATATTTACACAATTTTAATCGTGTCGTATTGCCTATGCCGTCTATGTTGGCTGAAATATGGTACCTAGTATGATAATACATAGTACTAATAGTAATAGTTCGTGGGTGCCGTATGTTTAAACTGGCTGTCGTATAAAATTACTGACAAAAAACATTTACGTATTATTTAATTTAGTTTCAGATTTTGTAGTGATGTTGCACTGTTGGCTGAAAGGCTGAGGAGTTACACTGTCTCCTGCTAACAAACAGCGCACGCGTAGGCTAGAAGATTCAAAATGTATAGTGGTACACTGTTGCCAACTCTAGGGGTTGGAGGGCTGAGGAGATACACTGGATCCCGCTAACAAGCAGCGCACGCATAGGCTAGAAGATTCAAAATGAATAATAGTGGTACAGTTGCCAACTATAGGGGTTGGAAGGCTGAGGAGACGTACTGGCTCCTGCTAACAAGCAGCGCACACAGGCTAGAAGATGCAAAATGTATAATAGTGGTGCACTGTTGCCAACTCTAGGGGTTGGAAGGAGGAGACACACTCCTGCCAATAAAGCGCAGCACGCATAGTCCAGAATAGACTCAAAATGTATAATAGTGGTGCACTGTTGCTAACTCTAGGTTGGGGCTGAGGAGACACACTGGCTCCATAACAAGCAGCGCACGCATAGGCTAGAAGATTCAAAATGTATAATAGTGGTACACTATTGCCAACCTAGGGGTTGGAAGGCTGAGGAGACACACTGGCTCCTGCCAACAAGCAGCACGCATAGGCTAGAAGATTCAAAATGTATAATAGTGGTGCACTGCCAACTCTAGGGGTTGGAAGGCTGAGGAGACACACTGGCTCCCGCTAACAAGCAGCGAACATAGGCTGAAGATTCAAAATGTATAATAGTGGTGCACTGTTGCCAACTCTAGGGGATGAAGGCTGAGGAGACACTGGCTCCCGCTAACAAGGCGCACATAGTCTAGATGATTCAAAATGTATATAGTGGTGCACTTTCGCCAACTCTAGGGTTGGAAGGCTGAGAAGACATACTGGCCTGCCAACAAGCAGCGCAACGCATAGCCTAGAATAGATTCAAAATGTATAATAGTGGTGCACTGTTGCCAACTCTAGGGGATGGAAGGCTGAGGAGACACACTGGCTCCCTTGTAAAGCAGAAACACATAGGCTAGAAGATTCAAAATGTATAATGGTGAACTGTTGCCAACTCTAGGGGTTGGAAGGCTGAGAGACACACTGGCTCCCGCTAACAAGCAGCGAACACGCATAGGCTAGAAGATTCAAAATGTATAATAGTGGTGGTGCTGTTGCCAACTCTAGGGATGGAAGGCTGAGGAGACACACTGGCTCCCGCTAACAAGCAGCGCACGCATAGGCGAAGATTCAAAATGTATAATAGTGGTGCACTTTCGCCAACTATAGGGTTGGAAGGCTGAGGAGACGCACTGGCTCCCGCTAACAAGCAACGCATAGGCTAGAAGATTCAAAATGTATAATAGTGGTGCACTGTTGCCAACTCTAGGGATTGGAAGGCTGAGGAGACACACTGGCTCCACTAACAAGCAGCACACGCATAGTCCAGAATAGACTCAAAATGTATAATAGTGGTGCACTGTTGCTAACTCTAGGGTTGAAAGGCTGAGGAGACACACTGGCTCTGCTAACAAGCAGCGCACGCATAGGCTAGAAGATTCAAAATGTATAATGGTGGCACTGTTGCCAAATCTAGGGGTTGGAAGGCTGAGGAGACACTGGCTCCTGCTAACAAGCAGCGAACGCATAGGCTAGAAGATTCAAAATGTATAATAGTGGTGCACTGTTGCCAACTCTAGGGATGGAAGGCTAGGAGACACACTGGCTCCCGCTAACAAGCAGCGCACGCATAGGCTAGATGATTCAAAATGTATAATAGTGGTACACTTTCGCCAACTCTAGGGTTGAAGGCTGAGAAGACATACTGGCCCCGCTAACAAGGCAACGCATAGTCTAGAATAGATCAAAATGTATAATAGTGGTGCACTGCCAACTCTAGGGGATGGAAGGCTGAGGAGACACACTAGCTCCCGCTAACAAGCAGCGCACGCATAGGCTAGAAGATTCAAAATGTATAATAGTGGTGCACTGTTGCCAACTCGGGGTTGGAAGGCTGAGGAGACACACTGGCTCCGCCACAAGCAGCAAACGCACATAGGCTAGAAGATTCAAAATGTATAATAGTGGTGCACTGTTGCCAACTCTAGGGATGGAAGGCTGAGGAGACACACTGGCTCCCGCTAACAAGCAGCGCACGCATAGGCTAGAAGATTCAAAACATATTGGTGCACTTTCGCCAACTATAGGGTTGGAAGGCTGAGGAGACGCACCTGGCTCCTGCTAACAAGCAGCGCACGCATAGGCTAAGATTCAAAATGTATAATAGTGGTGCACTGTTGCCAACTCTAGGTTGGAAGGCTGAGGAGACACACTGGCCCTGCCACAAGCAGCGTACGCATAGTAGATGATTCAAAATGTATAGTGGTGCATTTTGCCAACTCTAGGGTTGGAAGGCTGAGAAGACATACTGGCTCCCGCTAACAAGCAGCGCACGCATAGTCTAGAATAGATTCAAAATGTATAATAGTGGTGCACTGCCAACTCTAGGGGATGGAAGGCTGAGAAGACACACTGGCTCCTGCTAACAAGCAGCGCACGCATAGGCTAGAAGATTCAAAATGTATAATAGTGGTGCACTGTTGCCAACTCTAGGGGTTGGAAGGCTGAGGAGACACACTGGCTCAAGCTAACAAGCAGCGCACGCATAGTCCAGAATAGACTCAAAATGTATAATAGTGGTGCATTGTTGCTAACTCTAGGGTTGGAAGGCTGAGAAGACACACTGGCTCCTGCTAACAAGCAGCGCATAGGCTAGAAGATTCAAAATGTATAATAGTGGTACACACAACTCTAGGGGTTGGGCTGAGGAGACACTGGCTCCGCCAACAGCAGCGCACGCATAGGCTAGAAGATTCAAAATGAATAATAGTGGTGCACAGTTGCCAACTATAGTTGGAAGGCTGAGGAGACGTACTGGCCCGCCAACAACAGCGCACGCATAGGCTAGAAGATGCAAAATGTATAATAGTGGTGCACTGTTGCCAACTCTAGTTGCTGAGGAGACACACTGGCTCCCGCTAACAAGCACCACGCATAGTCCAGAATAGACTCAAAATGTATAATAGTGGTGCACTGTTGCTAACTCTAGGTTGTAAGGCTGAGGAGACACACTGGCTCCTGCTAACAAGCAGCGCACAGGCTAGAAGATTCAAAATGTATAATAGTGGTACACTATTGCCAACTCTAGGGGTTGAAGGCTGAGGAGACACACTGGCTCCCGCTAACAAGCACACGCATAGGCTAGAAGATTCAAAATGGTATAGTGGTGCACTGTTGCCAACTCTAGGGGTTGGAAGGCTGAGAGACACACTGGCTCCCGCTAACAAGCAGCGAACGCATAGGCTAGAAGATTCAAAATGTATAATAGTGGTGCACTGTTGCCAACTCTAGGGATGGAAGGCTGAGGAGACACACTGGCTCCGCCAACGCAGCGCACGCATAGTCTAGATGATTCAAAATGTATAATAGTGGTACTTTCGCCAACCTAGGGGTTGGAAGGCTGAGAGACATACTGGCTCCCGCTAACAAGCAGCGCACGCATAGGCTAGAAGATTCAAAATGTATAATAGTGGTGCACTTTCGCCAACTATAGGGGATGGAAGGCTGAGGAGACACACTGGCTTCGCCAACAAGCAGAGCACGCATAGGCTAGAAGATTCAAAATGTATAATAGTGGTGAACTGTTGCCAACTCTAGGGGATGGAAGGCTGAGGAGACACACTGGCTCCCGCTAACAAGCAGAGCACGCATAGGCTAGAAGATTCAAAATGTATAATAGTGGTGAACTGTTGCCAACTCTAGGGGTTGGAAGGCTGAGAGACACACTGGCCTAACAAGCAGCGAACATAGGCTAGAAGATCAAAATGTATATGGTGGAACTGTTGCCAACTCTAGGGGTTGGAAGGCTGAGGAGACACACTGGCTCCAACAAGCAGCGAACGCATAGGCTAGAAGATTCAAAATGTATAATAGTGGTGCACTGTTGCCAACTCTAGGGATGGAAGGCTGAGGAGACACACTGGCTCCCGCTAACAAGCAGAAGCAGGCTAGAAGATTCAAAATGTATAATAGTGGTGAACTGTTGCCAACTCTAGGGTTGGAAGGCTGAGAGACACACTGGCTCCCGCTAACAAGCAGCGAACGCATAGGCTAGAAGATTCAAAATGTATAATAGTGGTGCACTGTTGCCAACTCTAGGGATGGAAGGCTGAGGAGACACACTGGCTCCCGCCAACAAGCGCACGCATAGGCTAGAAGATTCAAAATGTATAATAGTGGTGCACCAACTATAGTTGCTGAGGAGACGCACTGGCTCCCCAACAAGCAGCGCACGCGCTAGAAGATTCAAAATGTATAATAGTGTGCACTGTTGCCAACTCTAGGGATTGGAAGGAGGAGACACACTGGCCCGCTAACAAGCAGCGCAGTCAGAATAGACTCAAAATGTATAATAGTGGTGCACTGTTGCTAACTCTAGGGTTGAAAGGCTGAGGAGACACACTGGCTCCTGCTAACAAGCAGCGCACGCATAGGCTAGAAGATTCAAAATGTATAATAGTGGTACACTATTGCCAACTCTAGGGTTGGAAGGCTGAGGACACACTGGCTCCCGCTAACAAGCAGCGCACAGTCTAGAATAGATTCAAAATGGTATAGTGATGCACTGTTGCCAACTCTCGGTTGGAAGCCTGAGGAGACACACTGGCTCCGCAACAAGCAGCGCACGCATAGGCTAGAAGATTCAAAATGTATAATGGTGGTGCACTGTTGCCAAATCCAGGGTTGGAAGGCTGAGGAGACACACTGCCTGCTAACAAGCAGCGAACGCATAGGCTAGAAGATTCAAAATGTATAATAGTGGTGCACTGTTGCCAACTCTAGGGGATGAAGGCTAAGAGACACACTGGCTCCTGCTAAGCAGCGCACGCACAGCTAGATGATTCAAAATGTATAATAGTGGTACACTTTCGCCAACTCTAGGGTTGGAAGGCTGAGAAGACATTGGCTCCCGCCAACAAGCAACGCATAGTCTAGAATAGATTCAAAATGTATAATAGTGGTGCACTGTTGCCAACTCAGGGGATGGAAGGCTGAGGAGACACAAGCTCCCGCTAACAAGCAGCGCACGCATAGGCTAGAAGATTCAAAATGTATAATAGTGGTGCACTGTTGCCAACTCTAGGGGTTGGAAGGCTGAGGAGACACACTGGCCCCCTAACAAGCAGCGAACGCACATAGGCTAGAAGATTCAAAATGAATAGTGGTGCACTGCCAACTCTAGGGGATGGAAGGCTGAGGAGACACACTGGCTCCCGCTAACAAGCAGCGCACGCATAGGCTAGAAGATTCAAAATGTATAATAGTGGTGCACTTCGCCAACTATAGGGGTTGGAAGGCTGAGGAGACGCACTGGCCTAACAAGCAGCGCACGCAGGCTAGAAGATTCAAAATGTATAATAGTGGTGCACTGTTGCCAACTCTAGGGGTTGGAAGGCTGAGGAGACACACTGGCTCCCGCTAACAAGCAGCGCACGCATAGGCTAGATGATTCAAAATGTATAATAGTGGTGCATTTTCGCCAACTCTAGGGGAAGGCAGAGAAGATACTGGCTCCTGCCAACAAGCAGCGCACGCATAGTCTAGAATAGATTCAAAATGTATAATAGTGGTGCACTGTTGCCAACTCTAGGGATGGAAGGCTGAGGAGACACACTGGCTCCGCCAACAAGCAGCGCACGCATAGGCTAGAAGATTCAAAATGTATAATAGTGGTACACTATTGCCAACTCTAGGGTTGGAAGGCTGAGGAGACACACTGGCTCCTGCTAACAAGCAGCAACGCATAGTCCAGAATAGACTCAAAATGTATAATAGTGGTGCACTGTTGCTAACTCTAGGTTGGAAGGCTGAGGAGACACACTGGCTCCTAACAAGCAGCGCACGCATAGGCTAGAAGATTCAAAATGTATAATAGTGGCACTATTGCCAACTCTAGGGGTTGGAAGGCTGAGGAGACACACTGGCTCCGCTAACAAGCAGCGCACGCATAGGCTAGAAGATTCAAAATATAATAGTGGTGCACTGTTGCCAACTATAAAGGCTGAGGAGACACTGGCTCCGCCAACAAGCAGCGCACGCATAGTCTAGAATAGATTCAAAATGTATAATAGTGATGCACTGTTGCCAACTCCTCGTTGGAAGCCTGAGGAGACACACTGCCTGCTAACAAGCAGCGCACGCATAGGCTAGAAGATTCAAAATATAATAGTGGTGCACTGTTGCCAACTCTAGGTTGGAAGGCTGAGGAGACACTGGCTCCCGCTAACAAGCAGCGAACGCATAGGCTAGAAGATTCAAAATGTATAATAGTGGTGCACTGCTGCCAACTCTGGGGATGGAAGGCTGAGGAGACACACTGCCTCGCAACAAGCAGCGCACGCATAGGCTAGAAGATTCAAAATGTATAATAGTGGTGCACTGTTGCCAACTCTAGGGTTGGAAGGCTGAGGAGACACACTGGCCCTAACAAGCAGCGCACGCATAGTCCAGAATAGACTCAAAATGTATAATAGTGGTGCACTGTTGCAACTCTAGGGTTGGAAGGCTGAGGAGACACACTGGCTCCTGCTAACAAGCAGCGCACCATAGGCTAGAAGATTCAAAATGTATAATAGTGGTACACCTCGCCAACTCTAGGAAGGCTGAGAAGACATACTGCCTGCCAAACAAAGCACGCATAGTCTATAGATTCAAAATGTATAATAGTGGTGCACTTGCCAACTCTAGGGATGGCTGAGGAGACACAGCTCCCCTAACAAGCAGCGCACGCATAGGCTAGAAGATTCAAAATGTATAATAGTGGTGCACTGTTGCCAACTCTAGGGGTTGGAAGGCTGAGGAGACACACTGGCTCCGCCAACAAGCAGCGAACGCATAGGCTAGAAGATTCAAAATGTATAATAGTGCACTGTTGCCAACTCTAGGGATGGAAGGCTGAGAGACACACTGGCCCGCTAACAAGCAGCGCACGCATAGGCTAGATGATTCAAAATGTATAGTGGTACACTGCCAACTTTAGGGTTGGAAGGCTGAGAAGACACACTGGCTCCCGCTAACAAGCAGCGCACGCATAGTCTAGAATAGATCAAAATGTATAATAGTGGTGCACTGCCAACTCTAGGGATGGAAGGCTGAGGAGACACACTGGCCCTGCCAAGCAGCGCACGCATAGGCTAGAAGATTCAAAATGTATAGTGGTGCACTGTTGCCAACTCTAGGTTGGAAGGCTGAGGAGACACACTGGCTCCCGCTAACAAGCAGCGAACGCATAGGCTAGAAGATTCAAAATGTATAATAGTGGTGCACTGCTGCCAACTCTAGGGATGGAAGGCTGAGGAGACACACTGGCTCCCACTAACAAGCAGCGCACGCATAGGCTAGAAGATTCAAAATGTATAATAGTGGTGCACTGCCAACTATAGGTTGGAAGGCTGAGATGCACTGGCTCCCGCTAACAAGCAGCGCACGCATAGGCTAGAAGATTCAAAATGTATAATAGTGGTGCACTGTTGCCAACTCTAGGGGTTGGAAGGCTGAGGAGACACACTGGCTCCCGCTAACAAGCAGCGCACGCATAGGCTAGATGATTCAAAATGTATAATAGTGGTGCATTTCGCCAACTCTAGGGTTGGAAGGCAGAGAAGACATACTGGCTCGCTAACAAGCAGCGCATGCATAGTCTAGAATAGATTCAAAATGTATAATAGTGGTGCACTGTTGCCAACTCTAGGGATGGAAGGCTGAGGAGACACACTGGCTCCCGCTAACAAGCAGCGCCGCATAGGCTAGAAGATTCAAAATGTATAATAGTGGTACACTACCAACTCTAGGGGTTGGAAGGCTGAGGAGACACACTGGCCCCTGCAACAAGCAGCATAGTCCAGAATAGACTCAAAATGTATAATAGTGCAATTGCTAACTCTAGGTTGGAAGGCTGAGGAGACACACTGGCTCCTGCTAACAAGCACGCACGCATAGGCTAGAAGATTCAAAATGTATAATAGTGGTACACTATTGCCAACTCTAGGTTGGAAGGCTGAGAGACACACTGGCTCCCGCTAACAAGCAGCGCACGCATAGGCTAGAAGATTCAAAATGTATAATAGTGGTGCACTGTTGCCAACTAGGGGTTGGAAGGCTGAGGAGACACACTGGCCCTGCTAACAAGCAGCGCACGCATAGTCTAGAATAGATTCAAAATGATAATAGTGATGCACTGTTGCCAACTCTTGGAAGCCTGAGAGACACACTGGCTCCTGCTAACAAGCAGCGCAATGCATAGGCTAGAAGATTCAAAATGTATAATGGTGCACTGCCAACTCTAGGTTGGAAGGCTGAGGAGACACTGGCTCCCGCTAACAAGCAGCGAACGCATAGGCTAGAAGATTCAAAATGGTATAGTGGTGCACTGTTGCCAACTCTAGGGGATGGAAGGCTGAGGAGACACACTGGCTCCGCTAACAGCGCACGCAGGCTAGAAGATTCAAAATATAATAGTGGTGCACTGTTGCCAACTCTAAGGGTTGGAAGGCTGAGGAGACACATGGCTCCTGCAACAAGCAGCGCACGCATAGTCCAGAATAGACTCAAAATGTATAATAGTGGTGCACTGTTGCTAACTCTAGGGTTGGAAGGCTGAGGAGACACACTGGCTCCTGCTAACAAGCAGCGCACTCATAGCTAATTCAAGATTATAATAGTGGTACACTATTGCCAACTCTAGGGGTTGGAAGGCTGAGGAGACGCACTGGCTCCTGCTAACAAGCAGCGCACGCATAGGCTAGATGATTCAAAATGGCAATAGTGGCACTGTGCCAACTCTGTTGGAAGCCTGAGGAGACACAT
Organism: Parnassius orleans; assembly: GCA_029286625.1. Classification (NCBI taxonomy): domain Eukaryota; kingdom Metazoa; phylum Arthropoda; class Insecta; order Lepidoptera; family Papilionidae; genus Parnassius; species Parnassius orleans. The sequence goes on along the minus strand of JAGSMP010002482.1, from coordinate 10,698 downwards.
TGGCTCCTGCACAAGCAGCGCACGCAGGCTAGAAGATTCAAAATGTATAATAGTGGTGCACTGTTGCCAACTCTAGGAAGGCTGAGGAGACACTGGCTCCCGCTAACAAGCAGCGAACGCATAGGCTAGAAGATTCAAAATGTATAATAGCAAGTTGCACTGTTGCCAACTCTAGGGGGAAGGCTGAGGAGACACACTGGCTCAACAAGCAGGCACCACAGGCTAGAAGATCAAAATGTATAATAGTGGTACACTATTGCCAACTCTAGGGGTTGGAAGGCTGAGGAGACACACTGGCTCACAACAAGCAGCGCACGCATAGTCGAGAATAGATTCAAAATGTATAATAGTGGTGCACTGTGCCAACTCTAGGGGATGGAAGGCTGAGGAGACACACTGGCTCCCGCTAACAAGCAGCGAACGCATAGGCTAGAAGATTCAAAATGTATAATAGTGGCACTGTTGCCAACTCTAGGGGTTGGGCTGAGGAGACACACTGGCTCCTGCTAACAAGCAGCGAACGCATAGGCTAGAAGATTCAAAATGTATAATAGTGGTACACTATGCCAACTCTAGGTTGGAAGGCTGAGGAGACACACTGGCTCCTGCCAACAAGCAGCACGCACAGGCTAGAATAGATTCAAAATGTATAATAGTGATGCACTGCTGCCAACTCCTAGGAAGCCTGAGGAGACACACTGGCTCCTGCCAAGCACAGCGCAATGCATAGGCTAGAAGATTCAAAATGTATAATAGTGGTGCACTGTTGCCAACTCTAGGTGATGGAAGGCTGAGGAGACACACTGGTCCCGCTAACAAGCAGCGCAATGCATAGGCTAGAAGATTCAAAATGTATAATAGTGGTGCATGTTGCCAACTCTAGGGTTTGAAGGCTGAGGAGACACTGGCCTGCTAACAAGTAGCGCACGTATAGTCCAGAATAGACTCAAAATGTAAGTGGTGCACTGTTGCTAACTCTAGGTTGGAAGGCTGAGGAGACACACTGGCCTTACAACAAGCAGCGCACGCACAGCTAGAAGATTCAAAATGTATAATAGTGGTACTATTGCCAACTCTAGTTGGAAGGCTGAGGAGACACACTGGCTCCTGCTAACAAGCAGCGCAATATAGTCCAGAATAGACTAAATATAATAGTGGTGCACTGTTGCTAACTCTAGGCTGGAAGGCTGAGGAGACACTGGCTCCTGCTAACACAGCGCATGCATAGGCTAGAAGATTCAAAATGTATAATAGTGGTACACTATTGCCAACTCTAGGGGTTGGAAGGCTGAGGAGACACACTGGCTCCTGCTAACAAGCAGCGCACATAGGCTAGAAGATTCAAAATGTATAATAGTGTGCACTGTTGCCAACTATAGGGGTTGAAGGCTGAGGACACACTGGCTCCCGCTAACAAGCAAGCGCACGCATAGTCTAGAATAGATTCAAAATGTATAATAGTGATGCACCCAACTCGCCAGCTTGAGGAGACACACTGGCTCCTGCTAACAGCAAACGCATAGGCTAGAAGATTCAAAATGTATAATAGTGGTGTACTGTTGCCAACTCTAAGGGTTGGAAGGCTGAGGAGACACACTGGCTCCCGCTAACAAGCAGCGAACGCATAGGCTAGAAGATTCAAAATGTATAATAGTGGTGCACTGTTGCCAACTCTAGGGGATGGAAGGCTGAGGAGACACACTGGCTCCCGCTAACAAGCAGCGCACGCATAGGCTAGATGATTCAAAATGTATAATAGTGGTGTATTTTTCCCAACTCTAGGGTTGGAAGGCTGAGAAGACATACTGGCTCCTGCTAACAAGCAGCGCACGCATAGTCTAGAATAAATTCAAAATGTATAATAGTGGTGCACTGTTGCCAACTATAGGGTTGGAAGGCTGAGGAGACACACTGCTCCCGCTAACAAGCAGCGCATGCATAGGCTAGAATAGATTCAAAATGTATAATAGTGATGCACTGTTGCCAACTCTCGGGGTTGGAAGCCTGAGGAGACACATTGGCTCCTGCAAACAGCGCACGCATAGGCTAGAAGATTCAAAATGTATAATAGTGGTGCACTGTTGCCAACTCTAGGGTTGGAAGGCTGAGGAGACACACTGGCTCCCGCTAACAAGCAGCGAACGCACAGGCTAGAAGATTCAAAATGTATAATAGTGGTGCACTGTTGCCAACTCTAGGGGATGGAAGGCTGAGGAGACACACTGGCTCCGCCAACAAGCAGCACGCATAGGCTAGATGATTCAAAATGTATAATAGTGGTGCATTTTCGCCAACTCTAGGGGTTGGAGGCTGAGAAGACATACTGGTTCCGCTAACAAGCAGCGCACGCATAGTCTAGAATAGATTCAAAATGTATAATAGTGGTGCACTGTTGCTAACTCTAGGGGTATGAAGGCTGAGGAGACACACTGGCTCCCATCAAGCAGCGAACACATAGGCTAAAGATTCAAAATGTATAATAGTGGTGCACTGTTGCCAACTCTAGGGGATGGAAGGCTGAGGAGACACACTGGCTCCTGCTAACAAGCAGCGCACGCATAGTCCAGAATAGACTCAAAATGTATAATAGTGGTGCAATGTTGCTAACTCTAGGTTGGAAGGCTGAGGAGACACACTGGCTCCTGCTAACAAGCACAGCACGCATAGGCTAGAAGATTCAAAATGTATAATAGTGGTACATTATTGCCAACTCTAGGGTTAAGGCTGAGGAGACACACTCCTGCAACAAAACAGCACGCATAGTCTAGAATAGATTCAAAATGTATAATAGTGATGCACTGTTGTCAACTCTCTGGAAGCCTGAGGAGACACACTGGCTCCTGCACAAGCAGCGCACGCATAGGCTAGAAGATTTAAAATGTATAATAGTGGTGCACTGTCAACTCTAGGGTAGAAGGCTAAGGAGACACTGGCTCCCGCTAACAAGCAGCGAACGATAGGCTAGAAGATTCAAAATGTATAATAGTGGTGCACTGTTGCCAACTCTAGGGATGGAAGGCTGAGGAGACACACTGGCTCCCGCTAACAGCAGCGCACGCATAGGCTAGATGATTCAAAATGTATATAGTGGTGCATTTTCGCCAACCTAGTGGTTGGAAGGCTGAGAAGACATACTGGCTCCTTGCTAACAAGCAGCGCACGCATAGTCTAGAATAGATTCAAAATGTATAATAGGTGCACTGTTGCCAACTCTAGGGATGGAAGGCTGAGGAGACACACTGGCTCCTGCTAACAAGCAGCGCACGCATAGTCTAGAATAGATTCAAAATGTTTAATAGTGATGCACTGTTGCCAACTCTAGGGTTTGAAGCCTGAGGAGACACTGGCTCCTGCTACTGCAAGCGCACTGCATAGCTAGAAGATTCAAAATGTATAATAGTGGTGCACTGTTGCCAACTCAAGGGGTTGGAAGGCTGAGGAGACACTGGCTCCCGCAAGCAGCGAACGCATAGGCTAGAAGATTCAAAATGTAATAGTGGTGGCACTGTTGCCAACTCTAGGGATGGAAGGCTGAGGAGACACACTGGCTCCCGCTAACAAGCACGCATACGCATAGGAAGATTCAAAATGTATAATAGTGGTGCACTTCGCCAATTCTAGGGGTTGGAAGGCTGAGAAGACACACTGGCTCCGCCAACAAGCAGCGCACGCATAGTCTAGAATAGATTCAAAATGTATAATAGTGGTGCTGTTGCCAACTCTAGGGTTGGAAGGCTGAGGAGACACACTGGCCCCCTTGCAGCGCAACGCATAGGCTAGAAGATTCAAAATGTATAATAGCACTGTTGCAAACTCTAGGGGTTGGAAGGCTGAGGAGACACACTGGCCCTAACAAGCAGCGAACGCATAGAGAAGATTCAAAATGTATAATAGTGGTGCACTGTTGCCAACTCTAGGGATGGAAGGCTGAGGAGACACACTGGCTCCCGCTAACAAGCAGCGCACGCATAGGCTAGATGATTCAAAATGTATAATATTGATGCACTGTTGCCAACTCTCGGGGTTGGAAGCTTGAGGACACACTGGCTCCTGCTAACAAGCAGCGCACGCATAGACTAGAAGATTCAAAATGTATAATAGTGGTGTACTGTTGCCAACTCTAAGGGTTGGAAGGCTGAGGAGACACACTGGCTCCCGCTAACAAGCAGCGAACGCATAGGCTAGAAGATTCAAAATGTATAATAGTGGTGCACTGTTGCCAACTCTAGGGGATGGAAGGCTGAGGAGACACACTGGCTTCCGCTAACAAGCGCACGCATAGGCTAGATGATTCAAAATGTATAATAGTGGTGCATTTTCGCCAACTCTAGGGGTTGGAAGGCAGAGAAGACATACTGGCTCCCGCTAACAAGCAGCGCATGCATAGTCTAGAATAGATTCAAAATGTATAATAGTGGTGCACTGTTGCCAACTCTAGGGATGGAAGGCTGAGGAGACACTGGCTCCCGCTAACAAGCAGCGCACGCATAGGCTAGAAGATTCAAAATGTATAATAGTGGTGCACTGTTGCCAACTCTAGGGGTTGGAAGGCTGAGGAGACACACTGGCTCCCGCTAACAAGCAGCGCACGCATAGTCTAGAATAGATTCAAAATGTATAATAGTAATGCACTGTTGCCAACTCTAGGGGTTGGAAGCCTGAGGAGACACACTGGCTCCTGCTAACAAGCAGCGCACGCATGGACTAGAAGATTCAAAATGTATAATAGTGGTGTACTGTTGCCAACTCTAAGGGTTGGAAGGCTGAGGAGACACACTGGCTCCCGCCACAAGCAGCGAACGCATATTAGGAAGATTCAAAATGTATAATAGTGGTGCACTGTTGCCAACTCTAGGGGATGGAAGGCTGAGGAGACACACTGGCTCCCGCTAACAAGCAGCGCACGCATAGGCTAGAAGATTCAAAATGTATAATAGTGGCACTTTTCCAATTCTAGGTTGGCTGAGAAGACACTGGCTCCTGCTAACAAGCAGCGCACGCATAGTCTAGAATAGATTCAAAATGTATAATAGTGGTGCACTGTTGCCAACTCTAGGGTTGGAAGGCTGAGGAGACACTGGCTCCCGCTGACAAGCAGCGCACACATAGGCTAGAAGATTCAAAATGTATAGTGGTGCACTGTTGCAAACTCTAGGGGTTGGAAGGCTGAGGAGACACACTGGCTCCCGCTAACAAGCAGCACGCATAGGCTAGAAGATTCAAAATGTATAATAGTGGTGCACTTTTGCCAACTCTAGGGGTTGGAAGACTGAGGATATACACTGTCTTTCGCTAACAAGCAGCGCACGCATAGGCTAGAAGATTCAAAATGTATAATAGTGGTGCACTGTTGTGATCCCCCCGCGCCGTCAAGTTGTGCAGACGCAGTTTATATCACTCCGCTTTAAAAATTACGAAAAACGCTCTAAAGTGCACATTTTAACGTAAAAGTGAACGGTGCTATATATATAAGTGAAAAGTGAACTAAAAAGTGCATTAAAAGTTGCTTGTACCAACTTTTCGTATAATTAATAACTAAAATATAGTGTGTGGAATTTGGAACTAGCTACAGTGTTATCAACTTATTTGACTTTGACTTACCCACATTAATCTTGTTTTTTACATCGCCTGTAAAATAATAGCAATACGAATCATAAATATTAAGCGCCTAGTTGATTATTGCTGCAATAGTACCATTGCGACTTTTATCTGTTTTATTACGTAAGGATTGAAGTATTGCCCTTTTGTATATCCAAAAATGCCTCTGAAAAGAACGCCCCCTACGACACCCATTTTTAATGTGAACACCTCCCAATCCCTTTGTCAATCAGAACCAAACTTAAATACAACAGATAACACAGAACTGAAATGACTTACGTTGCCCAGCGTAATAAAAGGAAGAGAGAGAAGTAGATGAAAATTCTGATATGATGACTTTCAAAAATGAAATACTGAGCATGTTTATGGATTTAAAATTGACAATGAAGGAAATAAAGAACAGAACATTAGACTGCAAGAATCAGTGGACTTTACGTCAAAGAAATATGATGAAATTACAGATAAGATGTAAAAGATGGAGGAAAATATAAAAGAAGATAAAATTATATTCGCTTATTGTAAGCTAAAATAGACCAGCTAGAACGCCAAACCCGCAACAGTAGCCTGGAAATTCGAAATGTACCCAAAAATAATGTTGAAACCAAAAAAGACTTGATAAATCTAATTCTTAAAACAGGTACAGTTATTAAGACCCCAATTCAACCATCTGATATCAAAGACGTCTTTCGTTCAAATTCTAAGACCACGAATAAGCCTGTAATTGTTGAATTTACATCAATTATAGTCAAAGAGAGTATACTCAAATCAGTTAAAACCTTCAATAAAGAAAATAAGCACAACAAACTGAGCACTGAACATCTGGAAATTGGAGGGCCCAAGACTCCAATTTACATTTCAGAAAATCTCAGCACTAAAACCAGAAGATTATTCTACTTGGCTAGAGAATTTGCTACTCAAGAAAAAATTAAATTCTGCTGGACAACATATGGAAGGGTATTTCTACGCAGAGAAGAAGGCTCGCCAACAATACGTATAGAATCGGAATCGGATTTTTTAAAATTAAAAACGCAAAAATGACTAAATTTTCACTATCAAATAACTTGAATATAATTAACTTTCTATTTTATTATTTTACCGAACTTACTTTTATAATTATTCTTATTATATAATTTTCTGTTAGTCATAAGTAACACATACAACACAATAAAAAACATGTACACACACATAATTCATACATTAAATATCACAAAAGCAACACTTACACATAACAATATCACTCCTAAAACCAACACAAATACACGTTATTTTATTCACATATATACGTCTGTTACAAAAATTATAACTTATAACAACGCAATCAAAATAATATGTCAATATATGCCATATATTCAAGAATTTCCCCAAAACTCATTGAAAATAAGTCATAAAAAAATAAATACTTTTAAAATTCAATCTTCCTAGTGAAACTATCATTGATGAGATTGACCTAGTAAACGAGGTAAGGTGTATGAGCTTGTCAAGTCCTTCCCTTTGTAGAGATGTAAAAAACTTTAATGATAAAACTTGTCTTCCTTTTTGTTATGTGTTAATATAAGAAGTCTCAATTGTAATTTAGACGCTTTTCTAGTTTTTATGTCGCAATTGAATATTAATATAGACATTGTAGTTTTTACTGAATGTTGGTTAAAAGATGATTCCATAATACCGGAAATAGACACCTATACATCATACTATACTAAACGTTTATTTAATCAGAATGACGGCGTGGTAGCATACGTTAAAAAAAACATAAACGTCACATCATATGAACCATTAGTCGATGATGACAATGTGCTAATACTCACTGTCGATACAGATACCACGGTTATCTGTACATATAGACCACCAAGTTTTCGCAATCCAACGCAGTATATCACATCACTTGATAAAATACTCCATAGCATAAATACAAGTATCGTAGTCTTAACTGGAGATCTAAACTTAGATGTTATGCCTTGTACTATAAAAGGATATTCTGCCGATTATCTCAATATGCTCTCTATGCATGGCTTAAAACAATGCGTTTATCTTTCGACAAGGAAGAAAGCATGTGAATCATTTATGGTACGATCACAACATAGGATTACATCTATTGTTTTGATGAATTAACTGACCATCACCCTATTTTATTACTTATTGACAGAGTAAAATTAGTAAAATAAATCAAAATTTTATAAAGTAAAAATTGACTATGACAAAATAACTGTAGGTATGAATGACCTTAACTGGAAAGAATATTATGGAATCGATAATGTCAATGATGCTGCAGAGTATATTGTAAATATTATAAAGATTTAATACAAGCTAATACAACCAGAATAACTATATCTAAAAGAAATAGGCCATTAAAACCCTGGATAACACCAGGGTTGTAAGATCGATAAGAAAAAGGGACAAATTACAAACAATTAAAAAGGAAAATAATAATGAAGATTTAGCATCGCACTATAAAAATACAGAAACACATGTAACGACATAATAAAAATTAAAAAGACAGTATTACGAACGAGAACTTATTACCAATACTGGAAACGTTAGAAAGACATGGAAGATAGTTAAAAAGTTTGTAATCTAAGCTAATCAAAACAACCGACAACAGAATTATTAAAATTAAAGATCCGCCAAAGCTTCACTTAATCTAGTAAACACCTATTTCACAACGATTGGTTCACAGCTTGCAAATTATACTCTGAAAACCATAGGCAAATCAGTCTCAGAACTTGCTGATAATGTCAAACAGACGGGTCCAACATTCGATGGCTTTTTCTTAACAGATCCTGAGGAGTAGTAAAAACATTTTAGTAGTTCATTAATAGTAGTAAAACTACTATTAATGAACTTAAATCAAATAGTTCCCCTGGCTGGGACAAAATCACTGCTAATTTCGTTAAAAGGTATAGTCAAATTCTTTGCGCACCTATAGCACATCTATGTAATAGTAGTTTTCAGACAGGGCAATTTCCATCACCATTCAAGCAGGCCTTAGTAACACCAATATTCAAATCTGGTGATAAGTCCACTCCTTCGAATTACAGGCCGATTTCTTTGTTACCTACTTTTTCAAAAATAATTGAGAAGATTGTGAACAACAGACTTATAAAATATCTAGAGCGTTATGGATATCTAGCTGCGAATCAATTTGGTTTTAGGGCACATCGTTCAACAGAAGACGCTATTTTACAACTGATTTCGAAAATAACATCTTATGTAGACAAAGGTGATAGGTGCATATGTGTTTTCTTAGACTTGCAAAAAGCGTTCGATACTGTGTCTATTCCTATACTTCTCGGACGTCTCGAAAATCTGGGTATAAGAGGGATGCCATATGCATGGTTTTGTAACTACCTTACAAACAGAACCCAAGTATTACGTGTTGACGACGAGCTAAGCGATAAAGCCGAATGTAGCTATGGCATTCCACAGGGTAGCATTCTTGGACCAACACTTTTTTTGACGTACATAAATGAATTATGCAAAATTAATATCCGTAGTGCGGACCTTTTTATGTTTGCGGACGATACTGTAATCCTCTTTCATGGTACAGACTGGGATACTGTGCAGCAATGTGCTGAAAATGGATTACGTACGGTTACAAAATGGCTGGAAAATAATCTTTTAACCGTCAATTGTTCAAAAACAAAATATATATGTTTTTACAAAACAATAATCTCAGAACCACCACACAGCTTCTCTGTCACCATGCATACGTACCCTTGTAATACGTCCCAAAAAAAGGAGAGTTGTAAATGTACAATATTAGAACGAACATCTACGATAAAATACCTTGGGGTAATCCTCGACGAAAGATTAAATTGGCAACCTCATATATCAAATATATCTAAACGAATTCGGAGACTCACTATAGTATTTAAGAACCTAAGAACGGTAGCGACTAAAAAACTGCTAATTCAAACATATAACGCCCTTTGTCATTGTCTCATAAATTATTGCATCTGCTCATGGGGTGGAGCTCCCAAAACATATCTTATTGAGGCCGAGCGAGCTCAAAGATCTATACTAAAACTAATATTACATCTTCCTTATACATACCCAACATTTAAAGTTTACGAATTGTCAAATGTCCTCAGTGTACGAAAATCGTATATATACAAATGCATAAAACGATATCATAATTTTTCCCCAGTATATGTAGCTAAAAACAAAAGAACACAAAAATGTCCAGTACCATTTGTGAAAAGCGCATTTGCGAAAAGGCAATATGACTACCAAGCACCTCATTTATATAATATAATTAATAAAAAATAAGTTAAATAACAAAAAGTCACCAAGTTAAAGAAATTATTTTAAATTGGTTAAAAAATACGACTATGAAAATTGTGAAAACCTACTTTAAATCATGTACACATATTTTAATAAAACAGACGCGCGCACACACACACACACACACACGCACCCACACACACACACTATTTTGTTTTATATTTTAGTGTCTGTATTGTACACGGAAAATAAGATCACTTAATGGGAGGGAAACTGCCTCCTAACATACAGGGTAACCTAGTTTAGGAGTCAGGGCACCAATGATTGTATATTATATCTGTGTTCAATAAAATTATTATTATTATTATTATTATTTGTCAGTAATTATTATATTTAAGATTTTCTTGTAACTACTGGGGCGTCATAATCGCATCAGCGACAAATCCTTTTCTGAAGATAAAAAGTTAATAATAGTTAATAACTGTTGCCAACTCTAGGGGTTGGAAGCCTGAGAGACACACTGGCTCCCGCTAACAAGCAGCGCACGCATAGGCCAGAAGATTCAAAATGTATAATAGTAGTGCACTGTTGCCAACTATAAGGGTTGGAAGGCTGAGAGACACACTGGCTCCCTTAACAAGCAGCGCACGCATAGGCTAGAAGATTCAAAATGTATAATAGTGGTGCACTATTTGCCAACTCTAGGGGTTGGAGACTGAGGAGACACACTGGCTCCCTTGACAAACAGCACGCATAGGCTAGAAGATTCAAAATGTATAATAGTGGTGCACTGTTGTAAATAACTAAATATAATTATATTATAGTGACAACCCTAATAAGGAGAATGAAAATGAAAATAATACATTATTATAATATCGT
>JAGSMP010002481.1:0-23035 GCA_029286625.1 Parnassius orleans | reverse complement strand
CCCGCTAACAAGCAGCGCACGCATAGGCCAGAAGATTCAAAATGTATAATAGTAGTGCACTGTTGCCAACTATAAGGGTTGGAAGGCTGAGAGACACACTGGCTCCCTTAACAAGCAGCGCACGCATAGGCTAGAAGATTCAAAATGTATAATAGTGGTGCACTATTTGCCAACTCTAGGGGTTGGAGACTGAGGAGACACACTGGCTCCCTTGACAAACAGCACGCATAGGCTAGAAGATTCAAAATGTATAATAGTGGTGCACTGTTGTAAATAACTAAATATAATTATATTATAGTGACAACCCTAATAAGGAGAATGAAAATGAAAATAATACATTATTATAATATCGTCGTCAACGTTTGTAAATTTGTTGATGAAGACGTGTTTACGAAGGCGATTCGATATGAGTCGCTCGAAAACTTTCCCCAATGTGCTGAGGAAACTAATTGGTCTGTAACTGGAGACTAAGTTGCGCGGTTTTCCCGGTTTCGGGATTCCTATTACGTCTGCATCTTTCCATGCATCCGGGAAGGAGCAGCTGGAAAGAAGAGCGTTGAATATGCCTAATAGGAGGCATACTAGCGGCGCGGAGAGAGATTTCAGTACGCTGTTGCTAATGCCATCGAGGCCGGGTGGTGATTTCTTTTTAAGGCTTTTAATTACTTCTGTGACTTCGTTGACATTCACAGGTTCTGGGGGTCGCCACAGGTGGAAGTGCAGACTTACGCTTGACTTCCGCTTCGACCTCTGCAAGGTGAGCGGATCTGTGGGTTCGCAAGAGGGAGTATTTGCTCTCTAAACTGTCAGCGAGGCATTCGGTCTTTTCGGAGTCGTCAAAGGCGAGATCGGGGATATATGTTGTTTCTACAAGGCATACATTTCCATCCTTAATAAGTTCTTAATTAAATAAACAAAAATCTAAAAGTGTCAACCATAATTTTAGGGTTTCTAAAATTGTGTACAATACCACTATGTGTATACCAACCTTTAAAATCTAAATTAAATACACAGACATTCGTTTACAGATGTTTTATCTGTCAAAACTTTTAACCAGTTCGTTAAAATTTTCACAAAATTCACAATTAATTTTACCAACATTCGGATAGTTTATCGGATAAATTATTCCAGTCTTTTAGCAATAACGAAGGTTGAAATTGATGAAATAAGTTAAATATCATTTGTTAGATTTAACCGCAACAAAATTTTAATAAACTCTCCAGAAAGTTTGTTTGTAGTTCTAACTACAAAAGTAACATGTACGCCTACGCTATATTTAAAATACCGCTGGGACAATAATAGAATCAGCCATTATTTTGCAGAAATTTACTTTATTTGTATAAGAAAATTATTCGGCTAAATCTTTGTAATTGTAGTGTTTATCAACAACCCAACACCACTAACACTACCGCTAACCGCACTAATTGTGGGAGGGAGAATGGTAGGAGGAGAAGGCTAGTTAATATACGCAATTTACTTTTGCACCATTTTACTTTTGCACGCGGATCTTCCATATTGATAAAATATAATTTAGGGTGCAGGATTTTGTATGTTATCGTCATGAATAAATGTATCATATATCTTAGAGATATGCCTAATAAAGTAATAATAATAACAAGAAACAATAGTTACTTGTATCGCCTGTGGCTGAAATTCGACCAATGCCAATGTGACGAAAAATCGCAAGTATTTGTTTGAATAACTTTTTTGTAACCTTTTTTCCGTGAAGGGAAGGCAAAGGAATCTTAGCTTATACAGCTATGAACGTGATCAAAATGTATTCATTTAATTAGTGAAAGCATTTTGTATGAAAAAATAATGTTGTATGTTTATTGTACCCGCTTTGGCGGCAACATACCCACATGATATTTAGTGCACAACTGTGGCACTGAAATCTTTCGCATGATTTATATAGTTTCATTCCTTTTCACTCGTGCAAACGCTCAAATTATCATTAGTATAAATCAACTTATGTAGTTTTTGAAAGGAACTTAATAATCTTATCATTATGTTCCGTTATACAATGAACTTTTAAATCAACTTCATTTACGACTAAAACAACAAATAGGGTGTTCAACACGCGAAGTTAAACAAAAGTTCGGATCAGACCAACTGAACGTGGGCTCAGTATGACTTCTAACTCCAAACAATACCATAACAATACACAATTGAATGGCGCTGACCTTTATTCCGCACTGACATATACTCAAAAATATAGTTAGCTAGCCTGTGGAAACATACGCGCTGGCGTTTATCTATAAAATTAAGTTTAAGCGATGATTTATCATATGATTGGTGTTAAACGAAAACATTGTAGAGAAATCTTCATGTTTGAAATAATAAGATAATTTATTCAAGACGTGTGAGTCCATCAATTCGCACTGAAACAGCTCGGCGAACTCTATCCCACTCCACAACCCTATCAGATAGCGAGTGGAATCACAGGGACTAGTTGTGGAACTTATTAAGGATGGAAATGTATTCCTTGTAGAAACAACATATATCCCCAATCTCGCCTTTGACGACTCCGAAAAGACCGAATGCTTCGCTGACAGTTTAGAGAGCCAATGTACTCCCTCTTGCGAACCCACAGATCCCGCTCACCTTGCAGAGGTCGAAGGAAGTCGCTCAAGTCTGCACTTCCACCTGTGGGCGACCCCTAGAACCTGTGAATGTCAACGAAGTCACAGAAGTAATTAAAGCCTTAAAAGAAGTCACCACCTGGCCTCGATGGCATTAGCAACAGCGTACTGAAATCTCTCTCCGCGCCGCTAGTATGCCTCCTATTAGGCATATTCAACGCTCTTCTTTCCAGCTGCTCCTTCCCGGATGCATGGAAAGATGCAGACGTAATAGGAATCCCGAAACCGGGAAAACCGCGCAACTTAGTCTCCAGTTACAGACCAATTAGTTTCCTCAGCACATTGGAGAAAGTTTACGAGCGACTCATATCGAATCGCCTTCGTAAACACGTCTTCACCAACAAACTTCTTCCAGCCGAGCAGTTCCGCTTCAGACCCAAACAATTGTACACCGACCAGTTGAATCGCCTCACAGAATACATTTTGAAAGGATTCGACCTCTCACAAAGAAGTCAACGAACCACCATAACCGGTGCTCTCTTCCTCGATGTGTCTGGCACGATGGCTTGCTTTACAAGCTGTATAAACTCAACGTGCCTGATAGGCTCATCCACACCATCAGAGACTTTCTTGCCAATCGCTAGTTTCGCTCGCGAATAGAGGGTGCTCGCTCTACGAAGCATCCCCTTAAGGCTCGAGTCCCACAAGGCTCCGTCTTCTCCCCACTACTCTTCACACTCTTCACGAGTGACATCCCGAAGGACCTAGTAGTGAATAATGCTCTTTTCGCAGATGATACGGCTGTTTTCGTCGCCAATCCCAATAAGAGATACCTCACCAAGATGCTCCAAACAGCAGTCAACCGCCTAGCCAATTGATTCCGCTTATGGAGAATCAAAGTGAATCCTGAGAAAAGTGTAGCAATACGCTTTCAATGTATCTCCACTTTCAAAAAAACCCCAATAAAGCGTTAGGTACGATCACCCTGTACGGCCGCCAGATACCCTGGCAACAAACGGCCAAATACCTAGGGGTTACATTCGACCAAGGTATGACATTCGCGAAGCACATTCGCGATGTATGAAACCGTGCAAAATTCGTCACTAGTCTCCTCCACCCGCTAGTTAACTACAAGAGCAAACTGTCCTTAAGACACAAGCTCCATCTATATAAAGCGTGCGTAAGACCAATCATGTCTTACGCAAGCGTAGTGTTCGCGCTTCACATAGCCACCGGAGCTCGATGGTACCAGCGAAACTCCGACTTACACAGAGATTGTCAACTTCCGACGATCTCTGAGCATTTCAAGAAAATGTGTCAGCGCTACTTCTAGAGGGCCGAGACACATCCAAACCCGCTAGTGGTAAACGCAGCTACTTACGCTCCGGCTTCGAACGTTACGGACAGCCTCCGGAGGCCCCGTAACTTTCTAATCGAACCCCCCGTTGCGCTAGATGCCGATGACCGAAATGTCGCCAGTCAGTCACACACAAACACTACACACTCACATAGAGCCACAAACTCAGTTAGAACAACAACGGATGGGACACAGCGAGTCCGCAGACGGGCGCGACGCACGCCCCTCCACACCGCGTACACGCCGTACACCCGCGTCCCTGGGCGGTTCTCACCGCCCAGAACATCGAACGATACGAGTTAGCTGTCAGAGCCGGGGCCAGAAGGCTTTTCACTCGATTGAATGTTGTGTTTTATATGTGTGTTACGCGATATTTTCGTCAACTGAGAACGGACTTTAATGATTCTTTTTTATTGAATAGGTTTATATTTCAGGAGTGCTCCCATATAAATTTAGGGATTCCACCCAGAAGAGTGCGGGGAAAAAATAGAAGAATTTATTAATTTTACAATTGAGATGATATTTTTGAGCTTGTGATATTCCTTAGTAAGTATGCGATTTTATGTGCGTTTATCTAAGCAGAAATCAAATCAGAAAAACCAAAAGCAGAAAAATAAGAAGTCATTAACCTTGTAAGGCCCATCCAATGGGATACACGCATATAACTATGTAAAAACATTTGATTTTCTATATAAATCTATATAACCTTTATCCAAGAATTATTGGTTCACTTGCGAACACGTTTTAAAAAGTATTTGGAATCAAAGAGCCTCTGAATTGTTTTGTATTGCGCGTATATCGCACTCTTTGTCCCATCACAAAAGCTTTTCCTTTTGAAGTCTCACATGCCAATTTCACCCGACTTTAACACAACAAGCAATTCCTATAATGATCTTGAAACACAGAGTTGTTTCACGGCGGCATAATGAATTTATTATATTTATTTATTTAAAACTTTATATACACACATGGTATATAGGCGGATTTAATGCCTAAGATATTTTCTACCAGTCTACCTTGGGGTGATGCAGAGATAATGTGAAAAAGATAAAAGAAGTCCGCTGGTAAGTGGACGCTGCTGCCCATGTACACCTACGTCTATCCTCGATTATGAATCAAAATATATGTGTGTTACTCCAGAGGGCTAAGATATAAAGCCTTGTTATTAGTAAAAAGGGTCTCCGATTCTCTACACTAACCATACTAAACATAGCAGAATTAAGCTGCTATTTCACATGGGTATACTGTAAGAGCGTGGTCCTTCCCCAGTCAAGGCATCCCATGCGAGCTGTATATATTATAAAGTGTCAAAACGCGCTTGTTATTTATTTATAACTAGATAACGAATTATTTTTCAAATAGAGTGAACTTATTGGTTTATCTTTAAAAGATAATCATTCAACTCGTTGAAACTATCATTACATAACAATATCAACTTAGTAGCATTCTATTTGAATAAAAACCAACTAAAATATTATTAGTTATATTTTTAACTAATAACTTTCAACGAATAAATAAATTCAAACATTATCGCCATCTTTATATGCGTTCAGACAAAGATACGCTGATGCGTGGCGCAGATGGGCAACATAACGATCCCCATATAATTTGTGTCATCATCATCATCTTCTAAAGGGCTATAATCATCATTGTAACCCTTTAGAAGTCCGTTGCTGAACATAGGCCTCCCCAAGGTTGTCTGTTCTTCGAGCTACATGGCCGGCCCATTGCCACTCCAGCTTACTAATCCGTTGGGCTATGTCGATTTCTCTGGTTCTACTACGGATATAATCATTTCTTAGTATGTCATACTTAGCATGCTTAGAAACTCCAAGAATAGCCCTGTCCATAGCTTGCTTTAATTTGTGTACCGCGAACTATATAAGTAAATCGATTCTTAAGGAGTGAATCCAAAAAACAACTAACACAAGCTAGCAAAACCATTCACTCGACTGCACAGAGTCAGTCATTCATTCATGGGGCAACATGTTATGTAGCAGCTCGATAGTTCAATCAGGCGGTAAATCGGTCGGCGCGCTATTTACATTTTAAACGTTGACATTCAAAATCAAAGGGTTAACCAAAATAACGATGCCTTACAAGTGAACTGACTTTATGTTGCCAAGCTCATTTTTTTTACTTAACAATGACTGTGTGGCGGCGCTGTCGTTAAGCCACAAGCGAAAGACATCGAAGCCTAAATCACGCTATCAAAGTTTCAAATTACTGCACTATATATAGAATAGCTCTGTACTAACACACGGAGCGTTGGCCGCTCCCTAGACTGAACACCTTGCCTGGTGGGAGATCTCACCTTTTCTTTCCACGTGATCTTCTGATCTCTAGTGATCGACGTGATTCACACAATGATACGGCTCATTGTGTGAATCACGTCGGGCCCCAATATCAAAATATGGACATTGTTAACTGCCCGATTTCGACCCTTGTCGACATTAAATAAACACCAGTTGTAAACAATAGTTAACCTGGCCAGAGCTGTTGTGGAAATTCAAACGCGGTCTTTATTAATTTATTTGAGCCAGATGGTCCGCCGCACAATTCAATTCTGAAACTCAGGTTTTAGAATATTAAACATTTAACGGGCTTTGTTAGTTAAAAAATTGGGTACAATTATACTAAGAGAATCGTGGTAGCGCGTGGAAAAAGCGCTTGTCGCATTTCACAGTATGCAAGCAACCCGGGTTCGATCCACGCCGCACAAATTAAATTATACATTGGCAGAGCCATGCAGCAGCTCTGGCTCCGATAATTTTACTGTGGTTTAATTTGGCCTTAATTAACAATTTAATTGATATTTAATTGATCCGTACGACAAAAGGTTGGCGCATGTCATACGAGGACGGCAACTTTTAACTTTTAAATTGATTTTTCAATTGGGCACTAAGTTGATTTCGAAATACGCCTTTCAATTAGCTTTTAAGGTCGTGCAATTTGACACCTTTTCCATTTATTCCACTGTTCATGTTGTTTGTAACATACGGCGTCGGTGGCCATATGTCCGAAATTATTTTACGATGTTATTTGTGATTTACGGCCAAAATAGGACGTTGAGAACAAGCTTCGTCAACTACAGCCGCAATGGCCATATGAGCGAAATTTTTATATGTTATTGCCATTGAGGCGGAGAGCGATGGCTGCATATACGTAATGCTTGTGAACATGTTACTGCTTGGGGCACTGATAAGCACCAAACTTTAAAGCCCCCTTTTAGTTTCTTATGGAACATGCTAGAGTTACCATGAGTCTATATACAATTATGAAATATATGTTATTGTAAAACAATCTTTAAAAAATTATTTATTTATGCTTTATTTGCACACTAAGTACAAAAGGCGGACTTCATGTAACAGGACATTCTCTACCAGTCTAGCTCCAGGCTAAGCAGATAAGATATTGTGGGAGCAAAGTGCAAACAGCCAAGTTAAAAATATCTGTCTACATAATATTACCATAACTACTACTACATACTAAGATTCATCATCATTATCATTACAGCCCTCCACAGTCCACTACTGAACATAAGCATCCCCCAAGGAATGCCACAAAGCACGGTCCCGAGCCACCTGCATCCATTGACTTCCTGCATGTCTTACTAGGTCGTCACTCCATCTAATGGTGGACGCCCTACACTTCGCCTGTCTGTACGAGGCTACCACTCGAGAACCTTTCTACCCCATCGGTTGTCGGTTCTTCGAGCTATATGGCCGGCCCATTGCCACTTCAGCATACTAATTATTTGGGCTATGTCAGTTACTCTGGTTCTACTGCGGATATCCTCGTTTTAAGTCTATCACGGTGAAACGCCGAGCATAGCACTCTCCATAGCTCGCTGAGCGACTTTGAGCTTCCTCATACGGCCAGTAGTGAAGGACCAGGTCTCAGTACCATTGGTCATCACTGGCAACACGCACTGGTTGTACAGTCTCGTTTTCAAGTATTGAGGTATTACCTGACGAGAAGATGTGCCGTAATTTCCCGAACGCTACCCAGCCGAGTTGAATACGTCGATTGATCTCTCGGTCGAGTTGGACTTACCTAGTCGGACTATTTGTCCCAGGTAAACATATTCGTCAACAACTTGAGCTTAGTCCCAGCAACTACCGGCATAGGTGTGACGTGTACGTTAAACATAATTTTTTTGTCCACGTTTATCTTAAGAACTATCCGTTGGGAGACACTATTGATGTCATTGAGCATAGTGCTTAGTTCCTCCATGGATTATGCCATAAGGACTATATCGGCAAATCGAAGGTGACTGATGTACTCGCCATTGATGTTGATACCGTATCCTTTCCAGTCCAGTAGCTTGAAAATGACTTCCAATTCAGCGGTGAAGAGTTTCGGGATAATACGTCAACCTGTCTTACACCTCTCTGCTGTTGGATACATATTATACTAAGATTCATATAAACATAATTACACAAATATACAAACAATATATATATAAATATATACATAAATTTTATACTGCCTATATATATATACATACATGGTACATACATAATTATATAATATGTAATTTTTTATTATAGTTTTTTATAGGAGAGGGGCAAACGAGCATGCGGATTACCTGATGGTAAATGACTACCGCCGCACATGAACAACTCCAACACCAAGGGAACCAGGGAATGGGAGATGCGTTGCCGGCCTTTTAAAGGAGTAGGCTCTTTCTTGAAGCTCCCTAAGTCGTATCGGTCCGGCAAAATCACTGATGGTAATCAATTCCACAAGGAAGTTGTGCGAGGAAGAAAACTTCTTCTAAATCGCACAGTGGTGGACCGCCAATCATCCAGATGGTGTGGATGGTATCGGGAGTTCTGCCGCAATGTGCGTTCGTGAAATTTGGCGGCTGGGATTAATCGAACAAAAAAAATTCCTCAGACCACCCCGTGATAAATGCGAACGAAAGAAAATGCAAGGGATGCAACATCTCTTCGCAGCGCCAATGAATCGAGCCGATCGGAAAGGACTCGGTCGTCTACGATTCGAGCCGCTCTGCGCTGGATGCGGTCAAGTGGAAGGAGCTGGCACTGGGGCCCAGCTCAGAGATGGGAACAGTATTCCATGAGGCCGAACCTGCGCCTTGTAAAGTTGCAGGCGTTGAGCCAGCATGAAATACTGTCGCTCTGCTGAGCACGCCAAGCTTTTAGAGGCCAATTTGGCCTTCTCTTCCAAGAGACCACGAAACTGCACGTCACTCGATATGTCGACGCCGAGGATTCCGATACTGGCTGAGGCAACAAGGAGTGCCTTGAAACTGAGGAGATACGATAAAGGGTTCTTTTAATGGTAAACTAAGTAAGTCATCATTTCATTTTATTACGTGAATCTTAGCTAATTAATTTTAACATCTTTGAGAATTGTTCACAGCTATCAAGGCATTACATTTCGGTTCTTATTAAAGAATAAATCAATGTGTGATATTGTTTTAATAATTTATAGTCTGGTATAGTTTTCTTTTAAGCCGTATGTAGCCGTAACCGACATTCAGTTACACCGGTATCTAAATTTCGAAATTCTCTTTGTTTCACACGTTAACTACATAAGTTGTGACAAACTCTGGTAAAAAGTTCTGGTAAAAGTTATTTTGTTATTGCTACCTGCGTAACAACGAAACTTGTTTGTGAATGCTAAAGCACGAAAACTACTTTATATTATTCTTTGTACATTATATAATCATCATCATTACAGCCCATCAAATTTGCTGCTGAACATAAGCCTTCCATAGGAATGCCACAAAGCACGGCATGTACGTTATATTTATATGTGATTTTATAATCTATACATATAATAAATCTGTAGAAAAGTCGTTCCTGTAGTTCTAATATATCCTAGAAAAAACAAGTCCAGGGCTCTAAATAAAGGGTTCTGAAGCCAAATTAATGGTTTCTAGAATTTTGTCTGTCTGTCTGTCTGTGTATTCGGATTCACGCAAAAACTACTGAACCGATTTACATGAAATTTTGTATGTAGGTAGTTAGTAACTCAGGGCAACTTATAGGATACCTTTCATCCGATTACGGAACTTCAAAAATAGAGAGTTAAGTATTTCCCTTTCTTTAAATGTTAATTTTCTATTATATCTTAGTTATAGGCGGGATAACGGGTGTTTTCTAATAAATACCATATTTATAGATAAAGTTTAAAATAAAGTTATATAACCTGGGTAAAATAATTTGAAAGTACACCGATTTAGTTATCAAAACAGTGCCATCTATCATCAAATGGAAAAAGTAGTATATTTTGCCTTCAGTTAATGATAAATGAAATAATATAAATAACTTACATTTATATGTTTTAATGATTAGATTTTAAAATTATTTAAAAATTCTTACTTTCAGTTTTTAGTATTTTGTTATTTTATTTTAAAAGTGTAATAATTTCAATAGATAATAGTGACGTCTATCAAAATATGAAAATTGATAAGGTTTTTATTTCAATTACTAATATTAGGTCCTTATGTATGAAATTAGCGTTTTGTCGTACTGACCACTTTGATCTGAAATATCTCCTCTTTGGTTAAGAACTCCAAATTCAAATTTATAAATTCATTTAGCTGGTACATTTGAGTTTTGAGAACAGTCATTCATTTGTTTTTTCTCATTATTTTATTCTTCGGCGTCGCTTATTACCGCACAATGGAAACATGAAATATCGATATATTTACGAGTACGAGTTCTACCGTGGCACCAGTGCTGCAGAAACAGCTCGAAAGATTAATGATGTGTACGGCGCTGGTATCGCAAAAGAAAGCAAGGTACGTTTTGGTTTCCACGTTTTCGTCCTGGAAATTTCGACCTTCAGAATCAACCCCGTGGACGGCCGAGACCAAAGTGGAAAATGAAGAATTAAAGGCTATTGTGGAAGCGGATCCATCACAAAGCACTTCAGAGATAGCTGCAGGCTTTGGGGTAAGTGATAAAACTGTATTAATCCACTTGAAGCAAATCGGGAAACTAAAAAAACTTGAACGATGGGTACCTCATGAATTGAGTGAATCGAACTTGCAAACACAAGTCGACTGCTGTGTTACTTTGTTCAACCGACACAATAATGAAGGGATTTTAAATCGAATCATTACTTGTGATGAAAAGTGGATACTGTACGATAATCGGAAGCGCTCGTCGCAATGGTTGAAACCTGGAGACCCAGCCAAATTCTGCCCTAAACGAAAATTGACTCGGAAAAAGTTACTTGAGTGTTTGGTGGACTAGCGCCGGTGTCGTTCACTACAGCTTTCTAAAATCTTGCCAAACGATTGCGGCAGATATCTATTGTCAGCAACTGCAAACCATGAAGGAAGAACTAGCTGCTAAACAACCGAGATTGGTCAATCGCTCTAGGCCACTGCTGCTTCGACAACGTAAGACTGCACAACAAACAACCACTAAGTTAGTTAAGCTACAATTGGAATGTCTGCGACATCCACCGTACTCCCAGGTACCTTGCTCCAACAGATTACCATTTTTCCGGAATTTGACAACTTCTTACAAGGAAAACAGTCAACTCCGATGCGGCAGTCCAAACCACCTTCAAAGAGTTTATTGGTTCTCGCCCCATGGTTTTTAGTAAAGGATCAATGAACTACCTATGAGATGGCAAAAGTGCATAGATAACAACGGTGCATACTTTGATTAATTAAATATATTTTACAAAATAAAATGACTTTATATTCCTCCCGTACAAAACGCGAATTTCATATGTAAGGACCTAATATATATGTAAAGTGATTAAAACTGGTCTGTCTGCAATTGTTGCAAAATTTTCATTATCATTATAGTTTTATTAAAGAGATTTTTATGCATGTTGTGGCCAGATCGTAGAATTGATAATATATCACAATGTGGCTCATTGTAAAAATACCTTCCCTGATCGAGCCGTTTCAATCATGTTGCAGCTAAAATACACCTTTTTTATAAAATAATAGACAAATGAGCACACAGTCTACTTGGTGATATGTGGATGCTGCGGCTCATAGAAATACATTAATCATCGTTTAAGAATCAAATGCAGATGTCTTCTCACCCCTGAAGATGAAGATGGAATACCTCGTATCCAGTGAAAAAGGTGTCTGGTTCTCTACACCCACCATATGAAACACAGCAGCAGTAAGCTGCTATTCTACACTGTTTTTTCTGGGAGCGTGGTCCTTTCCCATCCAAGCCAACCTTTTCAAGTTTGCTCCGTGGTAACAACTATAATATAACTGCAACGTGGCTTTATCACGTAAATAATAGAACCCCTTTAACGTAATACATTTATGTTTGCAAAATATGTAACATAGATAATAGTGTTTGTAGTAGCAACAAGTAAATATGATCGAAAATTATTAGTTTGTAGCTGTGTAATTTTAGTTTGTAAAAATATTTGTCTACATTATCGCATTAGGAGATAAACCTGTAAAAATAAATGTATAGTGGGAAATAAATAAATAAATAAATGTCTATGAAATTGGTATCGGTACAAAATAATAGTAAACGCCACATTGTATCAAAATATGGACATTGTTAACTGCCCGATTTCGACCCTTGTCGACATTAAATAAACACCAGTTGTAAACAATAGTTAACCTGGCCAGAGCTGTTGTGGAAATTCAAACGCGGTCTTTATTAATTTATTTGAGCCAGATGGTCCGCCGCACAATTCGAATTCTGAAACTCAGGTTTAGAATATTAAACATTTAACGGGCTTTGTTAGTTAAAAAAATTGGGTACAATTATACTAAGAGAATCGTGGTAGCTCATGGAAAGCGCTTGTCGCATTTCACAGTATGCAAGCAACCCGGGTTCGATCCACGCCGGCACAAATTAAATTATACATTGGCAGAGCCATGCAGCAGCTCTGGCTCCGATAATTTTACTGTGGTTTAATTTGGCCTTAATTAACAATTTAATTGATATTTAATTGATCCGTACGACAAAAGGTTGGCGCATGTCATACGAGGACGGCAACTTTTAACTTTTAAATTGATTTTTCACAATTGGGCACTAAGTTGATTTCGAGAAATACGCCTTTCAATTAGCTTTTAAGGTCGTGCAATTTGACACCTTTTCCATTTATTCCACTGTTCATGTTGTTTGTAACATACGGCGTCGGTGTATATGTCCGAAATTATTTTACGATGTTATTTGTGATTTACGGCCAAAATAGGACGTTGAGAACAAGCTTCGTCAACTACAGCCGCAATGGCCATATGAGCGAAATTTTTATATGTTATTGCCATTGAGGCGGAGAGCGATGGCTGCATATACGTAATGCTTGTGAACATGTTACTGCTTGGGGCACTGATAAGCACCAAACTTTAAAGCCCCTTTTAGTTTCTTATGGAACATGCTAGAGTTACCATGAGTCTATATACAATTATGAAATATATGTTATTGTAAAACAATCTTTAAAAAAATTATTTATTTATGCTTTATTTGCACACTAAGTACAAAAGGCGGACTTCATGTAACAGGACATTCTCTACCAGTCTAGCTCCAGGCTAAGCAGATAAGATAT
This sequence comes from Parnassius orleans, assembly GCA_029286625.1. NCBI lineage: Eukaryota > Metazoa > Arthropoda > Insecta > Lepidoptera > Papilionidae > Parnassius > Parnassius orleans. The sequence continues at coordinate 9,574 of JAGSMP010002481.1, read as the reverse complement.
TGTGGGAGCAAAGTGCAAACAGCCAAGTTAAAAATATCTGTCTACATAATATTACCATAACTACTACTACATACTAAGATTCATCATCATCATCATTACAGCCTTTCACAAGTCCACTACTGAACATAGGCCTCCCCAAGGAATGCCACAAAGCACGGTCCCGAGCCACCTACATCCATTGACTTCCTGCATGTCTTACCAGGTCGTCACTCCATCTAATGGTGGACGCCCTACACTTCGCCTGTCTGTACGAGGCTACCACTCGAGAACCTTTCTACCCCATCGGTTGTCGGTTCTTCGAGCTATATGGCCGGCCATTGCCACTTCAGCATACTAATTATTTGGGCTATGTCAGTTACTCTGGTTCTACTGCGGATATCCTCGTTTTTAAGTCTATCACGCAGTGAAACGCCGAGCATAGCACTCTCCATAGCTCGCTGAGCGACTTTGAGCTTCCTCATACGGCCAGTAGTGAAGGACCAGGTCTCAGTACCATTGGTCATCACTGGCAACACGCACTGGTTGTACAGTCTCGTTTTCAAGTATTGAGGTATTACTGACGAGAAGATGTGCCGTAATTTCCTGAACGCTACCCAGCCGAGTTGAATACGTCGATTGATCTCTCGGTCGAGTTGGACTTACCTAGTCGGACTATTTGTCCCAGGTAAACATATTCGTCAACAACTTCGAGCTTAGTCCCAGCAACTACCGGCATAGGTGTGACGTGTACGTTAAACATAATTTTTTTGTCCACGTTTATCTTAAGAACTATCCGTTGGGAGACACTATTGATGTCATTGAGCATAGTGCTAGTTCCTCCATGGATTATGCCATAAGGACTATATCGGCAAATCGAAGGTGACTGATGTACTCGCCATTGATGTTGATACCGTATCCTTTCCAGTCCAGTAGCTTGAAAATGACTTCCAATTCAGCGGTGAAGAGTTTCGGGATAATACGTCAACCTGTCTTACACCTCTCTGCTGTTGGATACATATTATACTAAGATTCATATAAACATAATTACACAAATATACAAACAATATATATATAAATATACATAAATTTACTTTATACTGCCTATATATATATACATACATGGTACATACATAATTATATAATATGTAATTTTTATTATAGTTTTTATAGGAGAGGGGCAAACGAGCATGCGGATTACCTGATGGTAAATGACTACCGCCGCACATGAACAACTCCAACACCAAGGGAACCAGGGAATGGGAGATGCGTTGCCGGCCTTTTAAAAGGAGTAGGCTTTTCTTGAAGCTCCCTAAGTCGTATCGGTCCGGCAAAATCACTGATGGTAATCAATTCCACAAGGAAGTTGTGCGAGGAAGAAAACTTCTAAATCGCACAGTGGTGGACCGCCAATCATCCAGATGGTGTGGATGGTATCGGGAGTTCTGCCGCAATGTGCGTTCGTGAAATTTGGCGGCTGGGATTAATCCGAACAAAAAAAATTCCTCAGAGCACTCCCCGTGATAAATGCGAAAGAAAATGCAAAGGGATGCAACATCTCTTCGCAGCGCCAATGAATCGAGCCGATCGGAAAGGACTCGGTCGCCTACGATTCGAGCCGCTCTGCGCTGGATGCGGTCAAGTGGAAGGAGCTGGCACTGGGGAGCCCCAGCCCAGAGATGGGAACAGTATTCCATGTGAGGCCGAACCTGCGCCGTGTAAAGTTGCAGGCGTTGAGCCAGCATGAAATACTGTCCCGCTCTGCTGAGCACGCCAAGCTTTTTAGAGGCCAATTTGGCCTTCTCTTCCAAGAGACCACGAAACTGCACGTCACTCGATATGTCGACGCCGAGGATTCCGATACTGGCTGAGGCAACAAGGGGAGTGCCTTGAAACTGAGGAGATACGATAAAGGGGTTCTTTTTAATGGTAAACTAAGTAAGTCATCATTTCATTTTATTACGCGAATCTTAGCTAATTAATTTTTAACATCTTTGAGAATTGTTCACAGCTATCAAGGCATTCCATTTCGGTTCTTATTAAAGAATAAATCAATGTGTGATATTGTTTTTAATAATTTATAGTCTGGTATAGTTTTCTTTTAAGCCGTATGTAGCCGTAACCGACATTCAGTTACACCGGTATCTAAATTTCGAAATTCTCTTTGTTTCACACACGTTAACCATAAGTTGTGACAAACTCTGGTAAAAAGTTCTGGTAAAGTTATTTTGTTATTGCTACCTGCGTAACAACGAAACTTGTTTGAATGCTAAAGCACGAAAACTACTTTATATTATTCTTTGTACACATTATATAATCATCATCATTACAGCCCATCAAATTTGCTGAACATAAGCCTTCCATAGGAATGCCACAAAGCACGGCATGTACGTTATATTTATATGTGGATTTTATAATCTATACATATAATAAATCTGTAGAAAAGTTGTGTCTGTAATTCTAATACATTCTCGAAAAAACAAGTCCAGGGGACGAAATAAAGAGTTCTGAAGCCAAATTAGTGGTTTTTAGAATTTTTGTCTGTCTGTCTGTCTGTGTATTCCGGATTCACGCAAAAACTACAGGACCGATTTACATGAAATTTTGTATGTAGGTAGTTAGTAACTCGGGGCAACTTATACCTTTAATCGGAACTTCAAAAAAGAAAGTTAAGTATTTTCCTTCCTTTAGATGTTAATATTCTATTATATCTTAGTTATAGGCGGGATAACAGGTGTTTTTCTAATAAATACCATATTTATAGATAAAGTTTAAAATAAAGTTATATAACCTGGGTAAAATAATTTGAAAGTACACCGATTTAGTTATCAAAACAGTGCCATCTATCATCAAATGGAAAAGTAGTATATTTTGCCTTCAGTTAATGATAAATGAAATAATATAAATAACTTACATTTATATGTTTTAATGATTAGATTTAAAATTATTTAAAAATTCTACTTTCAGTTTTTAGTATTTTGTTATTTTATTTTAAAAGTGTAATAATTTCAATAGATAATAGTGACGTCTATCAAATATGAAAATTGATAAGGTTTTATTTCAATTACTAATATTAGGTCCTTATGTATGAAATTAGCGTTTTGTCGTACTGACCACTTTGATCTGAAATATCTCCTCTTTGGTTAAGAACTCCAAATTCAAATTTATAAATTCATTTAGCTGGTACATTTGAGTTTTGAGAACAGTCATTCATTTGTTTTTTCTCATTATTTTATTCTTTGGCATCGCTTGTTACCGCACAATGGAAAACATGAAATATTGGTATATTTACGAGTACGAGTTCTACCGTGGCACCAGTGCTGTAGAAACAGCTCGAAAGATTAATGATGTGTACGGCGCTGGTATCGCAAAAGAAAGCAAGGTACGTTTTGGTTTCACGTTTCGTCCTGGAAATTTCGACCTTCAGAATCAACCCGTGGACGGCCGGAGACCAAAGTGGAAAATGAAGAATTAAAGGCTATTGTGGAAGCGGATCCATCACAAAGCACTTCAGAGATAGCTGCAGGTTTCGGGGTAAGTGATAAAACTGTATTAATCCACTTGAAGCAAATCGGAAAGTAAAAAACTTGAACGATGGGTACCTCATGAATTGAGTGAATCGAACTTGCAAACACAAGTCGACTGCTGTGTTACTTTGTTCAACCGACACAATAATGAAGGATTTTAAATCGAATCATTACTTGTGATGAAAAGTGGATACTGTACGATAATCAGGCGCTCGTCGCAATGGTTGAAACCTGGACCCAGCCAAATTCTGCCCTAAACGAAAATTGACTCGGAAAAAGTTACTTGTGAGTGTTTGGTGGACTAGCGCCGGTGTCGTTCACTACAGCTTTCTAAAATCTTGCCAAACGATTGCGGCAGATATCTATTGTCAGCAACTGCAAACCATGAAGGAAGAACTAGCTGCTAAACAACCGAGATTGGTCAATCGCTCTAGGCCACTGCTGCTTCACGACAACGTAAGACTGCACAACAAACAACCACTAAGTTAGTTAAGCTACAATTGGAATGTCTGCGACATCCACCGTACTCCCAGGTACCTTGCTCCAACAGATTACCATTTTTCCGGAATTTGACAACTTCTTACAAGGAAAACAGTCAACTCCGATGCGGCAGTCCAAACCACCTTCAAAGAGTTTATTGGTTCTCCCCCATGGTTTTTTAGTAAAGGGATCAATGAACTACCTATGAGATGGCAAAAGTGCATAGATAACAACGGTGCATACTTTGATTAATTAAATATATTTTACAAAATAAAATGACTTTATATTCCTCCTGTACAAAACGCGAATTTCATATGTAAGGACCTAATATATATGTAAAGTGATTAAAACTGGTCTGTCTGCAATTGTTGCAAAATTTTCATTATCATTATAGTTTTATTAAAGAGATTTTTATGCATGTTGTGGCCAGATCGTAGAATTGATAATATATCATAAATAAGTCTATCATTTCGTGAAGTTGTGTGATCATTTCATGATATTTAACATGTCATGATATAGCTTGACTAAATCAAGGAATAGAAATCGTTTGAAGATATTAATAACTAAACACAACGTTGTTATTTCATGATATGGTCATATGATGATATCATTAAATCATTTTTCACCGCTAGCGGCGCTGATAGCATATTTTTAACAGAAAGAGAACTTTTAACAGAATTGACATCACTTTATGTCTTATTGATATTGATATATAATAAATAAATGTTCGCTTCTATCGCTGATAGTGCTAGATAGTATAGTTTTGGCTCTCATTATTTCAGCTAATAATAGCGCCATCTACATAGTTCTAAATAAACTAAAATGGCGAGTCACTGATAAAATAAAATAATAGAATGCTACTGAATATACGATGTAAATAATTGAATAATTTACATTACATTCATCCCATGTAGGAATCACAGCGCAGCGAACACTTTTTGGACTAAAACTCTCATGGTCTGTGCCCCGTAGTAACATGTATGTAAGCTGCTACTTTTTACTTTTCATGGGGCAATATATGCAGTTTTTATTACATTCATATTTTCGGGTATGTTACTTTTGTTTTCACTCTACCGTAAATATTAAGGGTTGCAAAGATGAGTAGAACTCATTATCGTCAGCCTATCAAAACTCCACTGAAATGAACATAGGCTCCCCATAAATTGTCAAGTAGCTGGATATTTACTAAAGTTGCCAGCCACGCTTGGTAGGTGAGTTGGCAACCGCAGCTATTATTATTTTAAACTGTTGTCAGAAAGGTGTTGCCCATCTCCTGTTTGTTTTCCTATGTCGCCTCTTACGACGGGACGATATGAGATAAAACTAATTTTAAGGATTTTATCGCGTTTAATTTTAACTTTTTAACTGTTGTCACGGGAGGAGGGAGGACTGAGGTGTTTGACGACCTGATGTCATATTTAAAATAGAATAAGAATAAGAATAGAATAGAATAAATGCAGTAGTATGCTTGGGTTTGAATTTAATTTTATTAATCATGGAGTCCTTAGCAGATGGTGGCACTCAGCCATCTTCCTATTAAAATTAGGATATTTTTAATTTCAATAGCCTCGCGAATCATCATTGGTAGGAATCGGTGTTCTATTGCAAGGATTTGTTGTTTATCAGATCCTATATAATGGTTGGGACGATACTAAGCATGTTGACATACTTTAGACTGCCGGAGGTTCGGTGCTTCACATCAATGATATGTTCTTTTACTCGGGTTTTATGGAACTTTCATCCAAGATGCGTTCTTTCATTTACATTTTCTAAATTTGCCACGGTACAGCATTTGTAGATGTTCCTAGACTCAAGCTCACGCGAGCGAAGCCGCGGTAAAATCTATAATACATATTTTGAAACAGTTAAGAAGATTTCAGTTAAATTTGAAATGATTAAGGATTTTGGGTAACATAATAATATAGGTTTAGGCTATATTTAGGGTTATATTTTCATGAAGTTTTTCCGTAAAGGCTTCTAAAATTCTGAACATTATATTTGTAATGTCAAACAGCTTTTTACTACACAGATTATAAATTTTTGTGTCTGTATGTCTGTCTGTTTGTTCCGGATAATCTCCGAAACAGCTGGACCGATTTCGACGGGACTTTCACTGGCAGATAGCTAATAATATGGAGTAACTTAGGCTAAATATATTTTAGAAAATTAATTAGGGTTCCGCATAACATATTTAAAACCCTAAATTACACGCGGGCGAAGTCGTGATATAATATATTACTAAAAATCAATGTGTGTATATTACTTGCTAACGATTGGAAAGAGAAACAGAAACAGGAGATGGGCGGCAGCATCTACCTGATAACAACTGAAAATAATAAATAACTGCGGGTAAAAATTGCTAAGCGTGGAAAATGTCAAAACTCCTCCTATGAGGCAATTTATAAAGGGTCTTATGTTCAGCAGTGGACTCCATAGACTGTAATTGATATAATATATTATTTTATATGTATATGTATCGCTTATTATTAATTATTATTTCTGTCTTGCTTATGTTATTACAATTGTTTATACACTTTGGCGGCTAATATCAAAAAAGTGTAAATAATAATTAACTTGTTAGATATATTATATTTATGTTAATTACTATGAAAACATTGCCAGTGATAACCTATGGAACTGAGACGTGTTCCTTTACTGCTGGCCGGATGAGGAAGCTCAAGGTCGCTCAGCGAGCTATGGAAAGGGCTATGCTCGGAGTTTCTCTGCGTGATAAACTTAGAAATGAGGATATCCGCAGTATGACCAGAAGTGACCGTGTAGCGGTTAGTAAGCTGAAGTGGCAATGGGTCGGCCGTATAGCTCGAAGAACCGACAACCGATGGGGAAAAAGGTTCTCGGTGGCGGCCTCGTACCGGCGCACGAAGTGTAGGGCGAACCCCATTAGATGGGTGACGACCTGGTAAGACATGCAGGAAGTCGATGGATGCAGGTGGCTCAAGACCGTGATTTGTGGCATTCCTTGGGGAGCCCTATGTTCAGCAGTGGACTTGTGAGGGCTGTAAAGATAATGATGACTATGAAAGCATCTTTTCATAAAGAATATAGCAAAAGACTATTAATCTTTGTTTCACAGCGCTCGTCAGTCATCCTTGAACGGCAAAAGCGGTAGAGCTTGCATTTCTTTAAATTTGTTCTAATGTTAGAAGAAAACCAACGTTGTTATAATAATAACGTTAACTAGTATTGTCTGTGGTCGAATGTCAATACAATTGTTTTTAACTATTTTAAACCGCTTATCCGCCTGATGGTATGTAGCCGCAGATTTTAATGTTTTTTTTCATTTAATAAGTTATAGGTTCCACTACCCTATATCATCCTGTCGGTGTCGTTAGAGAAAAACTAGGAGATGGCAGCAGCATCTGTCAATTACAACTAAAAATAAATACTGCGGTAGCGAACGCCTGCCAAGTGGCAACTATGGTACATATCCTATGAGTTAATCTATGGGGAGGCCTATGATCAGATCAACTTTAATACGTTGTAACGTTAATAAATTATACACTGAAATTATATTTGTTTTACAGAAGAGGCCATAAGAGCAATCTATGATTTAAAACCCAAAGAGTCGCTCAGACAAAAATTTAAGGAAATTAATATATTAACTTTGGCCTCTCAATACATTTATGAAAATGTAATGTACGTACACAAAATAAAAGTAGTTATACAAAAATAAGTGATGTTCATTCTGTAAATACTAGGAACAAACACAAGCTAGTAGTACCAGTTACTCGACTCCACTGAGTCAGTAATTCATTCTTAAGGATGTATACGCTTTACAACAAAATATACAAAATTCGACCTGCTCAAAATTCAAAAACTTTATTAAACATAGTTTGTATAAAAGGGTTATTATAATGTTAAGGAATTTATGGATGATAATAACCCTGGGAATGAGGTGTTCTGCCAGGCTGTTTCTAATTTGTTTTTGTGGTTAATTGTGTAATATACATGATTGTAAGCTGTTATTAAAAAAGTCCCGCTGGGTTTCTTGCTGGTTCTTCCCAGGACAGAGGTTTTTCGAACCAGTGGTAATTAGACAAAGAGTGACTTTCAATAAGTATTATTTATAATCTATATTGAATAAAAAGTTTCTGTTTCTGTTTCTGTTTCTAGGTACGGTGTAATAGGAAGAAATTCCACCCTAAGGGTGAAAAGTAGGTTATAAAGTTTTTAATGTAACTACTTAGGCGATACTACAGCTTACGATATTCCTGGCTCCACTCAAAGGGTCATAAAATAAGTCTTTAGAAGGTAAAAGCCGTATTCAACAAACTAAAAAGAATATTAAATAAATTTCCACATAGTTTTGAAGTCTATTTTAATACTTATTAACTGACTTGAAAGGAGGAGGTTCTCAATCGAGCAGTGCTTTTTTGTATGTTACATGCTATTCAGATTGTGAACCGATTTTAATGATTCTTTTATTATTAAATAGGCTTTACCCTAAGAGTGGTCAGATTAAATTTTGAAGAAAACATTCCGCCTCTAAGGGTGCAAAAAATAGGAAAAAGTTTCATATTGGACTATTGCTAAAGAATTTCATATGATATCTTCGCAGATTGAGAACCGATTTTCATGAATCTTTTAATATTAAATAGCTTATACTTCAAAGGTAGCCCCAAAAATTTGGAGAAAACTTCAACCACTAAGGGTAGTAGCAAACAAAATAACTTCTTTTTCAGCAATTTGAAGTTATAATTATTTCTACTATGTATTAGGAAAGTAGCAGTAAAGTACTTTTTAGTTCTTTGAAGTCATATTATACATTTTAATGTAATATAGAGCCGGGGTGGCATCAGAGGCAGCTGAACTAAGTAAGTGGCGCTATTATGACTTTCTGAGAGATGGACAATATATTTGTGCCATTTGCTGAGACTATCGGTCCAGAAATCCACGTGGTGAAATTTACGGGAACTGTATCCGCGACTCGTCGGTCGTCGCTGCTGGTGATAAGAGGGCTAGTTTTTTCAAAGGCTAAGTATAGGAAAACACGAAGCTAACGTTCTTGGCATAATACCACGGAGAATAGGACAGTATGGAAATTTAAGTTTTTAGTTATAGTTTTTAACATTGTATATTATATTTCAATGTTACGTAAATTAAAAAATATTTTAAAATCATTATGATTTAATAATGTTACATACGTGTAAAACAACGTAAATTATTGCGCCTCGATAAATAGGGGAAGTTGATTGGTACACCTTCATTTATAAATTACATATATTTGAGCTATCGAGCTCAGGCACAAATTTTGAGTAAATTTCAATGAAAATTTAATCGAAAGCGTCGAATCGAGAAACACACACGACGTGTAACATAATTTATTTAGGCACGTTAATATTTAAACTGCTTATGTTCCTTGTAAATATATTTGAATTTATTTTATACCAACATAATAAATGTATGGTGATAGGTGCAGTAAGAAAAGTGTCATATGAAGGGAATATGGGTAAGGCCAGAAATCTTATGGCTTCTGATAGATGGCGGTATAACCATCCGTTCACCACCAGACCTTTGACGGGCAGCAGCGTCAGCTGGTACAAGACTACTGGTGCTGCGTTCGTCAACTC
>JAGSMP010002480.1:0-22130 GCA_029286625.1 Parnassius orleans | reverse complement strand
ACTACTGGTGCTGCGTTCGTCAACTCAACGACTATGCGTGTGGCAATGACATGTTTTTCTGTAATAGAGGCCATACTCCTACTTTCGAGACAGTATCTTATGGGCGAGTACGCAGCCTTATATTGATCTCACACTTGCCCTAGCTCATATATGACCGGATTACAGACTGAAAGTGGATCCTTCAATCTGTCTGTCTTCTGAACACAGGGCGGTGATATTCTGTCGTAACTCATGGTGAAAGGAGAAAACCAACAAAACAACAAGTACATTCAGATACAATACGAATAATATAAAATGGAAGAACTAAAGCCTTCCTTTGAAGCCAAAATTGTGGAATATAATCCCCAAAATGTAATGGTTGAACAGATGCAGCCAAATGAACTAGAAAATTACATAATTTCAGTTACATCGGCAATTCAAAAATCATGTGATGAGCTACTTCCAAGGTCAACTGGTCGAAAATACCGTTGCCCTTGGTGGACAGATGAACTTGAATGTCTCAAGAAACAAGTTATACGTAACCATCATAACATACAAAAACTCCGCCGACAAAATAAACCACTTGAATATGCCCTATTGGAAAAAGAACGCTTAAAAACTGCTTACTCAAAAACCTTCAGAGAAACTTCCACGCGAAACTTCAGAGACTTTTGTGAAAGACAAGGGAAGGAGGATGTATGGTCCGTTACAAACAGAATTATCAAATCACGCCCACCTGCTCTACCACCAGCAACACTAAAGAAAAGCGATGGTTCATACACCACCTCCAGTCTGAAACTGCCCAAGCTCTTCTCGATAAATTTTCCCCGATGATGACCTAAATGATATAAAACAATTAAGAAAGCCCGGAACCTCGCAATTACTTCACCAAATACCCTGATGAACCCCTTTACCTACGAAGAAATTCTCAGTAGCTTAAATAGAATGAAAAAAAAGCACCGGCACGGACCATCTTATTTGATATTTGCTTACTATTTGTCAAAAGCTTCCCAGACATCATCACTCAGTAATTAACCGTTGCTTTAGACTGGATATTTTCCAGATATTTGGAAGAAAGCTCTTATTAAAATTCTCCCTAAGCCTCACAAGGATGACTACCTAAATATCTCTTCCTTCCGCCCGATAGGTCTGATTAATGTTTTTGGAAAACTGTTTGAAAAACTTGTTATACGAAGATTAACATACTTCATGCACCAGAAAGATCTTTTTAATTCAGCACAATTTGGTTTTAAAGAACAAACCTCTACCGTCAATGCATTAACCAATATATTAGATACAATCAACCATGCCATAGCCAATAAAGAACAGGTACTCGCAGTTTCTTTAGATATCCAAGCTGCCTTTGATTGCGCTTGGTGGCCGGCAATATACCGCCGACTACATAAAATTGGATGCCCCGTAATATATATTCTATCCTGCGTAGCTACTTTCAAAATCGATCTGCAATTATCCATTTCGGAGACAGCACGGCTAGTAAAACTCTGACGAGAGGTTGCGTCCAGGGTTCGGTCTGCGGCCCCTTTCTTTGGAATTTAATTGTGGATGAACTTCTTACAGACATGCCACCTGGAGTTACGATACAAGCATTTGCGGATGATATAGTCCTCCTTGTACACGCCAAATATAGTAATGATTTACAGCTTAACGCAAATAATGCTCTAAATATAATAACTGAATGGGGTCGCAGATGAAACTTACTTTTGAGTTGCTAAACACAGGCCATCGCATTTACTTGCAAGGCTGCAAATGCAACTATATATGTCTGGTCATCAGGTGATTTTCCAACGAGATTAAACTTTGGTATTTTAATAGACAAACACCCTAAATTTCATCAAACATGTAGATTACATCGTCAACAAAGTCCGTAAACTATACACTAGGTTAATAATATTCGTCGCCCACTTGGGGCATCCATTCCGAGAATATAGAAATTATTTATAGACATGTAATTGAGCCAATAGTCTGTTATGCTGCCTCCATCTGGCAATCTGCAGTCGGTACAAGTGCGTGAAAGAGAAACTACTCTTTGCAACGAAACTTTGCCCTTAGAATCATCCGTGGCTTTAGAACCGTGAGTACAGTGGCTTGCATATCACTTGCCCAACTATGCCCGCTCCCAATAAAATACAGGAAATAGCAGACAATGAGCGCACAAGAATCACACGTATCACAGTACCTACCTTCTGATATCACACTAGACGTTCCCGCTAAACCAGGAAATCTATTACACCCGTCTTTGCGAAAACCTATCAAATTTACTGAAAAACTAACACCAACAGATGATGTTAAATGTTCACCGAATTTACACCGATGGTAGCAAGCACAACAATAAAGTAGGCGCCGCATTTGTGATACACAAACCGACCGGAGAAAAACTTACACGTAAATATAAATTACACGACTCGTGTTCAGTCTTCCAAGCCGAACTCCTTGCCATTTCAAAAGCCTGCGAATGGATTATGGAACATAAAATCAATCCCACACACATATTATCCGACAGTAAATCAGGACTTCAAGAAATTGCTAACGAAAATAGTTATAACTCCCTCGTAGTATCGATCCATCGGATAATACATCAGATTGAATCACTTAATTTAAAAGTCACTTTTTGCTGGATTAAAGGTCACACTGGAATTTCTGGCAATGAAGAAGCGGATGCAGCCGCTAAAAGCGCGGCAGCTTCACACCGATCTTATGAATTTGCCAAATTCCCAATAACCCATGTAAAATACCTTAATCGACAGCACGCCATTAACGAAACGGAAGACTTTTACCTTCAAAGTAACAAAGGCATATATACCAAATCTCTTTGCCCTACATACGAGCAACTCACCCTAACTCTTAAAGCACTTGCACCTAATTTTGCCATAACCCAATATCTTAGCAATCATGGATATCATAAGGAATACTTACATCGTTTTAAAATAACAAATGATAATAAATGTCCATGTGATCAAACGAGCGTACAATCCATGACACATCTCATAAGAAACTGCCCTGTATTTATCAAAACAAGAATGGAACACGAGGTTGCATGCACTGTTTTAAGGATAGAACCATATAATTTATCAGAAATAATTTCCAAAGTAACTACAACACAAACTTTTAAAGTTCATGTCAACTATATTATAAGTAAATTAAAAAACCTCAATAATAATACAGCTATAGTAAATTAAAATTATGAAGCATTTGTCAATTAACTAAATTTAAAGAGAAATAAGTAAAATAATTAATAAATAAGATAATCTTTGTATGTAAATCGTAATTTTTGTTTTATTAATATTATATATGTAGTCTATAATAGAAATACATATAATAAAGATATTTATTACCATTAATCAAATCAATTTTCTACTTGTCTTAAGTAAAACATAAACAAAACTCAAAATTATTTAAAAATAAAAATATATAATGTGAACCATTGTGAAAAGATCTCAAATGTAAACATTAACGGTAAACAAAGCAAAATGTGGACCATAAAATAAATTCATTTTAAACAAATTTCGAAAACCATAAGGAATTGTATACCGATAGCAATTCTGGGAAGAGAAGAGAGAAAAAAAAAAAACCTAACCTAACCTAACCTAACCTAACCTAACCTAACCTAACCTAACCTAACCTAACCTAACCTAACCTAACCTTTTTTTTTTTTTTGCGGATGAAAATCATCTAATGACGCCTTCGCTGTGGGTGGAGCGGAAGGAGGTCAGACTTTACTGACTAAAACCATCCGTGTTCCTTCAGTGCTTACGTTCCGGAGCCGCGGTATTCTTTCGAACAGCCCGCAGCCCCGGCAGGTGGCGTCGGCCCCAGGGCCCCTTCACGCTGCTGACAGCTCTTGAGCGCGCGTGGAACAAACGCGCCGTCGACACGGCCTGTCGTCGTTGACGGACGGACGGCGAGCCATTGCCGCCGCCGTCCACAGGTCCGCGCTTACGGTGGTCAGGGGCCACGACGTAGCCCCCGACGCCCGGGCGTCTCCGCGGCGGCCGGAAGGCGCTGTTGCCTTCTTCTCCTGCCCGCCACCTCCGCTAGCATCACTGCTTCGCAGAAGGTGGTGACGGCATCCTATCCGTCTCGCTCCGGACCATGGCTTCGACCAGGCCGGACGCGAGGTCGCCGCCGCCTATCGCCGCTACGAGCACGGCGGTGCCCGCCCAAGCAGGGCACACCTCCACGGTGTGTGCTCCACCGTGTCCCGGTCGATCCTCGCAGGAGCACCCGGGCGTTTCCTCCCGCCCGATTCGGCAGGAACCTCCGAACACAGTGTCCGGTGAGGACCTGCGTCAGGCGGAAGGTGAGGACACCGTGGCGTCTCTCGCCACCTCAAAGAGGGTCTTATCGCCGCTATAGTGGCGTGCCCAGCACGTTGCGACAGTCGCTTTCCATGTCGCCATGAGATCATGCCGAAGTCTGCTGTTCGCTGCGCGACAACCTGCCGCGGCAGGGGTTTCCGGCATAGTGCCTCCGCGCGCCATTCGTGCAGGCGCGAGGACATCGCCCAGATCCCATGGCGGCAATCCAGCAGGAGGCTCGCCGCCTCGCGGAGATCGTGCGGTAGCCGCGAACCATCTTTACGGCAACCACCCTTGGGGCGCGCGTTTAGTGGTGGACGCAAGCCGCGCCAAACCACGCGCCCACACCGGGGCCCCGTAGCGCCGCGGACCTCCGATCCGCGCAGAGCCTCCGGCAGGAGGCGTTTGGCTCCCCAGGTTCGGCAGGAGCCGCCTGAAGGCAGCCCTCGGTCCGTTCCAGTTTGGGAGCCAAACGTCGGAAGTGCTCAACGAAGTTCCATCGGCCGTCGAGGACGAGTCCCAGGTGCTTCAACGTCGACTCGACGCCGACGGATACCCTCCTACCATCACTGAGGATCCCAGTGGTGGCCTGTCTGAGGACCATGGAAGTGCATGGCCTCGGACTTGTGCAGAGCCACCTCGAGACCCAGTTGCCGGATCCTCAACGACTATCGCAGCCCCGCGTGTCATAGTTTCCGCCGCCGCCTCGTACGACCCCCGTGCCAGTGTATTAGCGTATCGTCAGCGTAGCAAACTACGCTGACGCCGGTAGGAGGTCGGCGCGCAGCACCCAGTCGTAACCGATGTTCCACAGGGGCGGCCCCAGAACCGAACCTGTGGGACACCGCACGACATCTCTCGCCGGTTCCACTCACCGTTTCGACCGGGGATGACGGCCCTGTCCGTCAGATAGTCCCCGACTATACGACGGAGATAGGTCGGCACCCGGTGATACCGGAGTGCCTCCCTAATGCAGCTCCAGGGCATGGAGTTGAAGGCGTTGGCGTCGAGAGACACCGCCAATACAACCCCTGGCCACTGCATCCCCGTCGTGAGGGCTCACGCGCATGATGGCGTCCACAGTGCGCCTCTTGCGGAAACCAAACTGGTGTTCCGCAAGATCCGGCCCTGTCCCCGCAAGGTGTGCTCGGCGAGGCGGTTTGCATTATTTTCAAAGAGCTTGCCCACCTCGTCGAGCAGCACCACGGCCGGTATGCGGACGGAGAGTCCGCAGGGCGCCCCGGCTTCCGAATGAGGACCAGCTTCCCGTCTTCCAACGAAGCGGAATTGGCCTCCAAGCATGCGCTTAGGAGCCCTCCAGTCGGGGCCCGAGAGCCTGAGGCCAGGACCCAGGCTTTGCCAGGCGTTTATCGGGTCCTGGGGCGGTATTCTGGCCTTGAGCCTACGTACCGCCACTCAGGTCTACCCCGGTCCCTTCCGGGATGTCGTCGTCGTCGTCCTGGTGGTCCGCTTCCGGCACCGCAGGTGGCGGAGCCATAGGCGGGGGCGGATGTTCCCGCGCGCAGGGAACAGAGCGCTCACCACATCCTCCACGAGCTGAGGCCGGAGACTCTGCGTCACGGGGCCCAGGTGCGGTTTATCCCCGCACCATCTTGTGGGCGCGCCCCACGGATCTCTATCGAGAGTCTCCAGCATCTCTCACGGGCCCGATCCGGGCCCGCAGGACAGCTCTCCCGAGGGCGGTCTTCGCCGCTCTGTATCCCTGTACAGCCCCGCCTCAATGGCTGCCGCATTCGGTGGACGAATGCGGAGCCTGCGATGCCTGGCGTAGCAGGTGCCGCGCGGCGACACACGCCTCGCGCAGAGACGTCAGCTCACGCGACCACCACATATTCCGACGCCGGGCACTTCCTGGCCGGACGCGGGCATTGCCACGTCACATATCTCGGACATGGCCTCCTGGAACCACCCTGCCTCATCATTGACGTCGGCAGGCCTGTCCGGTGATGACACCCAGGCCTGCACGATCGAGGCTTCCAGGAGGAGCTCCCGGTCCAGCTGCTTCAGCGCCCAACGCGTGACCACTCGGCCTGTAGGACTGGCGCGCTCGAGGGCTGGGTGGAGACGTCAAACCGGATGTACTGGTGGTCGGAGGTCTCCACCTCCTCCACACGCTCAGTCAATGGTACGCGGCGACAGAGCGGGGTAGCGAACGAAATGTCCACCACCGACTCGCCCTGCATCCGCACACACGTGGGACAGAACCCGATTTAGGACGACCAGGCCTGTCTCCAGAGCCCAGTCTTCCACCATCCTACCCCGCACATCTGTACGACGAGAACCCCAAGCCAAGTTCTTGGCATTGAAGTCCCGAGGACAAGCATGGGGAACCCAACCTAACCTAACCTAACCTAACCTAACCTAACCTAACCTAACCTAACCTAACCTAACCTAACCTAACCTAACCTAACCTAACCTAACCTAACCTAACCTAACCTAACCTAAACTAACCTAACCTAACCTAACCTAACCTAACCTAACCTAACCTAACCTAACCTAACCTAACCTAACCTTTTTTTTTTTTTTTCGGGGAAATCATGGACTCTCCGCCTGGGGAAAGGCGGAGGGCGTGCCGGACTTACCGGCTAAAACCACCCGGTGTCTCTCGCATCGCAGTGCGCGGGGCCGCGGAATCCAAATTCTTCCGCAGCCCCACCAGTGCTGGCCCGGTCTGTCGGCCTCGCACTGCAGTGAGGTTCGATCACCTGCATCGCCTCAGAGGCGCGCGCCGACACCCGCTCGCGCCCCACCTCGGGTCCATCGAAGAGGGGGCGAGACTTCCCAAGTCCCTCGCCCTGGACCCATTCATGGGGCCGGAAGAGCTTAGTAGCGCCCGCTTCCCGGCCCCAGCGGCGGATCTGGTCTCTGGCCCGCCGCCAACCAAGTTTAGGTCATGGAGGGTAGGAGAGCGGCGCCTCGCAATACCGACACCTCTCCCCGCGGCCCCACCACCACCGCATCAACGGTGTGTGGCCCGTCTGAGTCGCGGAGGATAGGGCGAGTGGCGCATCGCCATACCAACACTCCTCTTCCTCCGCGACTCCACCTCGGCTGCAGCGGCAAGCGGACCAACCCTGCAGTAGCCCACCGACACATCCGAAGTGGGCCCCGAGCCCACACGGAGTGCCACCTCGGCCGGCCTCACACCTCGGCCAGCCAAGGTTCCTCTTGTTCACCGCGGTGACCAAGCCACGGCTACTGCCCCCGCCACGACAAGGCGGGAACCCGTTGGGAAACCCAACTAACCTAACCTAACCTAACCTAACCTAACCTAACCTAACCTAACCCAACCTAACCCAACCTAACCCAACTCTCCAACCTAACCTTAACCTAACCTAACCTAACCTAACCTAACCCACCTAACCTAACCTAACCCAATCCAACCTAACCCAACCCAACCCAACCTAACCCTAATCCTAACCTAACCCAACCTAACCCTAATCTAACCCAACCTAACCTAACCTAACCTAACCTAACCTAACCTAACCTAACTCAACCTAACTTAACCTAACCTTTTTTTTTTTTTTTCGGGGAAATCCTCGGGACTACCTCCGCCTGGGAAAGGTGGAGGGTGCCGGACTCTTACCGGCTAAAACCACCCTGGTGTCTCCTCGCACGTGCAGGCCGCGGGGAATCCAAATTCTTCCGCAGCCCCACACTAGTGCTGGCCTGGTCTGTCCGTCTGTTCTCTGCACGGGTAGTGAGGTGTTCGACCCCGTGCATCGCCTCAGGCGCGCGCCGACACCCGCTTGCGCCTCCGCCTCGGGTCCATTGAAGAGGGGTGGGGACTTCCCAAGTCCTCGCGCCCTGGACCCATTCATGGGGCTGGTGGCGCGTCTGCCCTTCCTGCGCTCGGTGCGCCTTCTGCGGCCGGGGAAGGAGTCGAGATCTCCCTCCTGTTCCGCAGTTTTCTGCGACATCACGTCCTCGCAGAAGGACACCACCGCGTCTCCACGACTCTGCGCTACCGACCATCTTCCGCACTAAGGCCGGCAGCGACAGATCGCTTCCTATCATTTGTGAGACACGGCGCTCCTCCCAAGCTGCACACTCGGCGAGCGTGTGTTGCGTCGTGTCCTCCCCACAATGGACGCAGTGGTGGCACTGAGCGTCCGGCTCCCTGTCTATGCGGCACAGGTACTTGCCGAAGCAGCCGTGCCCCGACAGCACCTGCGTCACCCTAAACGACAGGGAGCCGCCTCCCGAGCCAGTCGTCGAGTACTGGCCGGATCGCCTCGACGGTAGCGAGGCCGGCGGTAGGCGCAGAAGCCCTTGCCGCCATTCCGCCACCACCAAGACCCGACGGAGCTCCTCTCGGCGCAGCGCGATCTGCCGCTGCACCGGCCTCGAGCCCGTGCTCCGCTCTTCCTCGCGCCATCGATATAATGACGCGAGCTTTCGCCCTAAGTCCCAGGGCGGGGATCCGCCAGGACGCAAGCCGCCCGTAGGAATCGCGATACCCGCGGACGACTCTGACGGCCATCGCCTTTGCGGTTTACGCAGCATGGCGAGAGTGCTGGCCGCATGTCCATCGCTCCACAGGGCCCCATACAGGGCCATGGACCGCACGATTCCCACGTACAACCGCCCACAGGCGGCACTCGGGCCCCCTGGAAGTTAACAGCAGCGCGCCTGCTGCACCCATCAATTTGGGCACCAGCCGCCGGAAGGGGTCCGAATTCCCATCGGCTGTCGAGCACCAATCCCAGATACTTCATGGTGGACTCGACAGCTATCCGGCCCTGCTGACCACGATGTGTGATCCCGAGGCGGCGCGCGTCGAGGGCCATGGAACTCGATGGCCTCCGACTTGTTTAGGGCCACCTCCAGGCCCAGGCGCCGGATGCGGTTCACCACTTGTGACACCGCAGCCGTGGCAACCAACGCTGCCTCCCTGTGCGAGCTCCCCGGTGACAAGCGTGTCGTCTGCATAACACGTCAAGTCGGCGCCCGACGGAGTTCACCTCTCAGCACCCAGTCAGCCGATGTTCCACAGGAGCGGTCCCAAGACCGATCCCGCGGAACACCGCACGACATGACGCGCCGACCAGCGCCGTCACGTCCCCGATACGTAACGCATCTCTCTTCGTAAGCCCCTATTGTGCGGCGGAGGTAGGGAGGCACGCGATGGTAATTCAGCGCCTCCGAATACAACTCCAGGGTAGGGTGTTGAAGGCGTTGGAGATGTCTAAAGACACCGCCAGCACCACCCCACCCCGGGATACTGTCTCCGCCAGGGCCCTCACGCGCGTAATAGCGTCTATGGCGGGAGCGCCCGCGACGAAAACCAAATTGGTTCTCGTCCAGGTCCGGCCCTCTGCACAAGTGACTGACGAGGCGATCTGCGATGATATGCTCAAAAGTTTGCCCGCCTCGTCAGCAGCACTATGGGCCGGTACGCGGACGGTGAGTCCGTGGGGCGCTCCTTCCTGAGCAGGACCAACCTCCCTCCACACACTGGAAGCTGACCCTGCTGGAGACATGCCGAAGAGCCCCTCAATGGGGCTCTAGCTCCTTCAGAGCCAGGACGAGAGCTCGACCAGGAACTCCGTCGGGTCCGCGCTGCGTTCTTAGCCCGGAGTCGCGACACGGCCGCCTTGTCTCTGCTTGCGTCACCTCGGGGACATCGGTGCTCTTCTGGAGAGTCTGTGGCTGAGGGCGAAGCCATCGCCGGGGAACGTCCCACTGTTCAGGGAAGAGAGCCGATACCATCGCCTCAGCAACTGGGGTTGCATGCCTTGTGTTAGTGGAGGCGCCCAGGGACGCAACTTGCCCCACCCAACGGCGCCCCACGGATCCCGATCTAGGACCCCAGCAGCTCCTCCTGGCACGCGACTTTGAGTCGCCGATGGCCAGCCACAGAGTCTTCTTAGACGCGCGGTACACCTCATATAGCGCGTCCTCGGCGGAACTCGTCGACGCCGCCTCCGGTATCGGGTGTACCGGCGACGAGCCGCAACGCTATGCGCAATTGCGCGATCTCGGCGGTCCACCAGTACACCTGGTGCTTTGCGGACCGTTGGCGGACACGGGGCATGGACGCGTCGCAGATCTGCATCATCGCCCCGCGAAACCGTAGCGCCACCGCTTCGACGTCGACGGGGCCGTCCGTCGTCGACTCCCAGATCCAGGACTGACTAAGGCAGCTTCCTCGAGTAGTTCCCGTCGATGCGCTTAGCGCCCAACGCGGGCCGTCGTTAATCGGGGTTGTTGGATGGCGGCCGCTCGCGGACTCAGAGACGTCGAACCGATATATCGATGGTCCGACAGCGTCTCACCTCTACGGCGACACGCCAGTCGCGGACTCGGCTGGCGACAGAGGGGCTAGGAGCGAGACGTCCACTATCGACCCGCCCCGCTGCCGCACGCACGTGTATTCCGAACCCCGATTCAGGACGACCAGACCAGTCGTCACCGTCCACTTTCTAGCACCTCGCCCGAGGGTCAGTGACCGGAGATCCCCGCCGATGACTTGGCGTTGAGATCTCCGAGCACCAGAACAGGACGAGGGTGATAGCGGCCTACGACGGCGCCCAACTCGACAAGGAAACCTCAAAGTCGGCGAGACTCTTGTTGGGGAGAAATACGCCCTAATAACGATGCCGCCCGAGGCAGCAGCAACCCAGCCGCGGCCCCGAGACGGGTCGATCAGAGTCTCATAATGGCCACCAAACCGTCAGCGCATCCCAACCAGTTGTCACGGGCGGGAATGAAGTACGGTTCGGCGACCACAGCCACGTGAATCGACCACCTGCCATGCTCTGGAGTAGGAGATCCTGAGCTCTGGCACAGTGGTTGATATTGCCCTGGAGAAATGGAATTGTGCCGTTACTGACATTCCATTCCCTCGGCAACGGTCCTGGGCTGGAGTCGGCCGCGGAGCTGCTAGCCTGCGGGGCAGCGAGGTTAACCCGGCAGGCTTAGTGTCTTCTTTCTTTTTCTTTTGGCCTTGCTGGCAGGCGCCCCACAGGCCCTCCGTCTACTCTGTGCTCCGCTGGCCTTCCCGCAGCAGAACAAAGGCTGCAGTTAAGCGCCGCGGTGCACAGGGCCGCTTTGCGGCTGGGCTGGCCGCAGCGATAACAAAGGTCACTACGGTCAACCTCGGCGGTGCACTTCGCCCGGACGTGCCCTTTTCCAGGCACCGGAAGCACCGCAAAGGCCGGGGCCAGTAGCTGGTCCTTGCCGCCACCCAGCCTACCAGCATCTGCCGCTATCGGCGATCTTCTTCGCCGACGCTACAGGGCACCGAACCCAGACCGCGCTGAGTCCGGTGGCGTCGGTGCGTATATCGCCAGCCCGCACCTTGTCCGGCGGACACTCCGCTTCTGGCAAGCCGCCACTACCTCCTCAGAGGTCACCGAGTCGTCCAGGCCAGCAATCCGCACCTCTGCGGTTTTCATTGGTCTGAGACCCGGACGTCCTCAGGTTGAGGACCTCATCTTGGCGGCCAGTGCATCCGCCTCGGCACTGCCGCTCACAGTACCAGCCACCTGAACAGCCGCGCACCCGTGACAGCCTGCTTGAGGGTGACGGACCGAAGGCCAAGATCTGATAATTTGATCTTGGCCTTGGCCTCGGCGATGACCGACTGGTACGTCACGCCACGCTCCACAGCCCGGGCTGCAACGTTAGCGTCACAGCATTGGACCGCGGAACATGCACAGTCGGTCTCTTGCGACCGCCTTTGCAGTCCGCCGCGCAGGTTTAGGAGCCGTCTTTTGGTTCCACCTGGGGCGCATGCTGCGGCCTTCTTGGCGGCTTTGCGGGTTTTGCGGCCCCACGACCGCCCAGGTCTCACCTTAGACCTGGCAGTCGGGCTGGTCGCTCGGAGGCCCTCCGCGGGCTTTTTGTTACCCTCCGCGGGCTTCCCTTTGAGACGCAAGTCTTGGCGGCTCCTCAGTCCTCCGCGTGTCAGCTGCTAAAGGCGGACGGAGGATTTCACCGGGAGACGCCGAGAAATTGCCTCCAGCCGAGCGTTAACCATGCTCCCGCACTGGAGCATGCAGAGCCGGACAATGCGCTCGACCTCTTCGTCGGTACGAGGGCTTGCCGGTCGCGGTGCGGAGTCGGGGCCACTACAGGTGCGGCATCGGTGGACGTGCGTCGCTGTTGCTGCTCGCTTAGCGCAGCGACTTGCCGCCGGAGGTCCTCCAGGTCATTTCTGAGGCGGCTGTTTTCCCTGCAGCTTTGCGACCTCGTCAGAGGCCGTCCTGTTGAGGAGGATGCCAACCGCCTCCCTGATATCAGCGGCAGCCCTTTGCCACGGGTGAACGTCCTTTCAGGCTGCCGGACTTGGTGGCAACCTTCAGGACTAAGTCCACCCCATCTAGGGCCAGCTGGCTCAAGGCCACCGCAGATGGCTCACCCTTCCGCTGCAAGAGCAGCTCGTCGCTCGCGAGCGCGTCGGGCCATTCGATACTTCTGTCGGCCGCGACGGCTTTGCGCCTCCCTCTGGCGGCGTTGAGCTCCGCCTTTGAGCTCCCCAGCGAGGCAGCTTTCACCGCCATCGCCAGGGTCCTCCGTAGTGAACCCCATGTCACTTTCTGTTTACCAGCCGCCGAGGTTGGAGCACACGAACCGTCCGTGCTTATCCTCCGCGGCTGCGAAGCAATTTCGCCCTCTCGATGCCTGTCGACCTCCCAGTCGTCGGCAACTGGGGGCCGGCAGGCCTTCCTCATCTGAAGATCGGCACACTGGACGTTTCTAGCGGAAGATGTCCCACGCGACCGATTTCCACCGCTTCCAGTATCCGATCCAGCCTTTTTCAACCTCTACTGATTTTAGGTATTTATTTATTTTTCCATTCTTATCCCACGAGTGTGGAGGAAAAAGTCCATCCGGCAGCGCCTTGCCCGGATAGGGATCGCGTAACCCGTCAGGGTGTCGGCCGGTACCGACGGGGCAACGCTAACGACTGAACATTTACCCATCAGCCATGCAGCTCCTCACGGCGTGCCACGCTTGAGCTTCGGGTGATTTTTTAAAGAGGTTATCATCCTCGCGACTCCAGGCGGTTAAGAGCCCTCGGCCCCTTAGGCGCCGCGAGACGTGATCCACGACACGCCAGAGGATTCCGAGGTTCGAACGGTGGCAGAGTTGATACGGGTTCTTCCCATGCCTGCCCAGAGTCCGGGTGAGGGAACACTGATCCATTCAGTTTCCTTTAACAGGGTGTGGTCCTGAAAATCCCGCGATTACGGGTTGCCCGGCGTCGGCAAAAGCCGAGTGCACCTGGCACCTCACCGCGCATGTCACATTCTCTGTTCCTCTCAACGGAGAGGATACAGGAAGCAACTAGGCCCTCCATCATCTAAACAAGCCCTCACTCAGCCAGTTTTGGTCCGCGGACGCTACCACCCATATCTGAGTGGCGTTCCCCTATCCGCCACTGAGACGCGCCCGATGGGAGCTCTGGCAACCCACACGGGAACCTAACCTAACCTAACCTAACCTAACCTAACCTAACCTAACCTAACCTAACCTAACCTAACCTAACAACTATAACTTTGCTTGTAACTTTGCTAAAAATAGGTCTTTTTCGTTCAATCTTTTTGTAAATAGTACAACTAATTGTTTTCCATATACCCCTATAGTTTTTTTAGTAAATTTTCACTGTTATATAATTAATTTTCAGATTTTTCATTCTTTTATAGTCTAAAATTCGTAAATAAAACATAAAAACATCTCTAACTTTGCTAAAAATTGGTCTTTTCTGTTCATATTTTCTTTCTATATAGTGTATTTAATTGCCCCCTACAATTTTCTGTAGTTTTTTCATACAATTTTCACAGTTAAATTATTAATTTTCATATAATTCGTTTTCTTAGAGTCGTATTTTCATAAAATTTTTAAAATTTTTCAAATCTTCTTTTATTTCGCTCTTTTTGCTTCTGTTAGGTCCGTCCCGATGTGAAACCGCCAACTGCTCAAATCTGTAAAATAAAATACACGGAATTAGAGAAAATCGCTACTTACCTAAACCGAGGTATAGTGGTCAATCGATACAAATATTTAAATTCAACTATAACTTTGCTTGTAACTTTGCTAAAAATAGGTCTTTTTCGTTCAATCTTTTTGTAAATAGTACAACTAATTGTTTTCCATATACCCTATAGTTTTTTTAGTAAATTTTCACTGTTATATAATTAATTTTCAGATTTTCATTTCTTTATAGTCTAAAATTCGTAAATAAAACATAAAAACATCTCTAACTTTGCTAAAAATTGGTCTTTTCTGTTCATATTTTCTTTCTATATAGTGTATTTAATTGCCCCCTACAATTTTCTGTAGTTTTTTCATACAATTTTCACAGTTAAATTATTAATTTTCATATAATTCGTTTTCTTAGAGTCGTATTTTCATAAAATTTTTAAAATTTTTCAAATCTTCTTTTATTTCGCTCTTTTTGCTTCTGTTAGGTCCGTCCCGTGTAGAAACCGCCAACTGCACTCAAATCTGTAAAATAAAATACACGGAATTAGAGAAAATCGCCCTCCCACCCTCCCGGTTTTCATTACTTAAGAGGATTTTGACTACTGTATATATTAATAATATTTTCTTTTTCTCTTTTTAAAATTTTCGCCATAGCTTCTGTTTTTATTAATTGATACACTCTTCAAAATGGCTAATGCTAACTGTGAAACCCCATTATGTGACACAATTACTAACTCCGGCCAAAACGAAAACAGCACATCTCTTGGCATAGCGGAAAGTCTTAACGCTATTAGCAAATTGGCAAACACCATTATTACCACCATCTCAACGGGAAGAAGTGTCACGGCCGAAAATAAAAAGGCAGTTATAGACATGGCACATGACATAAATCGCATAATACGAGAAGCAAAAATTACAGCTGAGTTCACAACAAGCATATTTGAGGTCAAAGAATCCCTTACAAGCACTATTAAAGAAGAACTCTCTAAAATGTCTGCCCCCACCTTTCAAGCTAAATCTTATGCAAGCGTCTTCTACCCACGTCCCCAACAAACGCAAAAACCAGGGCCAGCCACTAAACCGGCAATAATAGTTACACCCACAGCAACGGTCAACTCAAGAGAGGAGATTATCGAGTCCTGGCGCAAAAGCATATGCTTTAAAAACACTAATTATGCGCCTTCGAAATTAAAAATTATATCCAATAATAAACTAAGAGTAGAATTTGACACCTGTGCCCAAAGAGATGATACGTTGGAAAGATTGAAATCAGCTACAGAAGTAAGCGCTGAATTAGCACGTAAAATGAATCCAATGATAATTTTGAAAGGTATCTCTAACGATATCCCATCGGAAGAGCTGAGTGATATCATCGCCGGACAAAATCAAGACCTCAGTGACCTCATTGTAAACAAGGACGACTTGTGCCTACGCTTTAAAAGGAAAAATAAAAATGAAAAACTCTATAATGCGGTATTCCTATGTAAACCACAAATATGGCGTGTTATAATGAAATTAGGTAGAGTAAATATCGACCATCAACGAATTCACGCGGAGGACTTTTCACCATTTTTACAATGTTTCGGCTGCCTCCAATTCGGTCACGTCCAAAGTAAATGTCCTAATAATATACATCCTTGTTCTCACTGTGCATCAACCCATCACACATACACAATTGTCCGCACAATTAATAAATCAACAGTTACTTGTTATAATTGTCAGGCACATAACAATAAATTTCACTGCATTTATTACGCAACATTCAGCTACTTCTTCATTTCTGTCCGAGGTAAAATCAATGAAAGAGCGTATATGCCAACGTATTGACTATGGATCAGACAACTAAAATAAAGTTAATCCAGTGTAACATAGACAGGTCTAAAAGCTGCCAACACGAATTTATTCGCTATTTCATGGAAAACGATTACTCGATAGCTTTACTCTCGGAACCTTATATTGGAAATCTCCAGGAAATGAAACCAATACAAGGCCTTAATATATACCAGTTTGCAACTAATAATAGTAGTCAAAGCCTGCATAATTGCTAAGTTTAAATACGGAGCATTGTTAGAATCACACAACTTTCGTCCTCCAATCTTTGCGTTGTACAAATAACTGTAGTTAGTAAAAAACTATATATAGCTTCTGTATACATTGAACCTAGAAATGATGAATCGGCAACACTTGAACGTGTAGATGCATTCTAAAGCCACTGGTGACTCCACCGTATTTTGTGTGGAGACTTCAATGGGTGCACCCACTGTGGGTAGTGAGACTGAACCCAGAGGTCGCGACGTAGCAGAAATCATGTTTGGAAACGACATGTATCTCTGTAATAGCGGCTCAACTCCAACTTTTGAGACAGTTACCCATGGAAGAAATCGCACATCAATTATAGATTTAACCTTTGCATCCGGATCCATATATGAAAATATCAGCAGATGGGAGGTCAACTTTGAAGCTTGTCCTTCATCCCAACATAATGCAGTTGAATTTGTATTAGACCTGTACAACACAAACCTATCAAATAATAATAACACATCTACCTTTCAGTACAAAAGTAATAAAGCAAATTGGACAGAATTTAAATATACCTTGGATACTCATTTGTGCAACAGTGGATTTGAACGTGACATATCCATATCTGCGTGCTACCGAATTAGAAGCTTTTATAACAAAAATCACTAATATTATACACGAGGCCTGTCGAGCATCTATGCCTGTCAGAAAAAGCGGCGCTAAGTATAAGCCGCTATGGTGGACCGATAAACTAGAAAATTATAAGAAAGAAGTAATCAATCTTCATCACAAAATACACCAAGCTAAAAAAAGAGGTCTTCCTCTTGATCAGCTGACAGAAAAGAGACAGGAAAAGAAAAAGATGTATGCGGAAGAACTTCGCCGAACATCAACTAATAATTTCAGGGAATTTTGCCAACGCCAAAACAAAGAAAATGTATGGTCACTTACGAACCGACTACTAAAAGAAACAAAACCAAATCGCCCACCAAGTACATTACAAATTGGAAACATATATACCAATAACGAAGAAGAAACTGCAAAAGCATTACTTAATCAATTTTACCCTGATGACATTCCAGATTCCATTCCAAGACACGAAGAGCTCAGAAAAGATTGTAACACATTTCCAAATACAGATAATGACCTCCCATTTAGTGAAGAAGAAATAATTGAACACATCCAAAGTATGAACCCAAAACGGGCACCAGGGATTGATAATCTCACAGCAGATATTTGCTTACAGTTTGCTCTAGCTTACCCAAAGTTACTAACTAATATAATGAATCGATGTCTTTTTCACAATATCCACGGCAATGGAAAATAGCGTACGTTAAAATTATTCCGAAACCCAATAAAAGTAATTCTACGATTTAAGCTCCTTTCGTCCTATAGGTCTATTACCGGTATTTGTAAATTATTGAAAAAGTTTTATCGTCAGGGTTAAATATCAGCCACAAGAAATGCAAAATGTGCGACCGACAATTTGGCTTCAAAGAACAGACTAACACCGCCGCCATTGCCTCAGCTATAGATATTGTTAAAAAGCCACAAATAATCAACAAGTCGTCGCAGTTTCTAGACATCAAAGCTGCGTTTGACAACGCTTGGTGGCCTGCCTTGTTTCATAGACTTGACATATCCAGTGTCCCCGCAACATCTTCAGGTTGATACATGACTATGTCAAAGACAGACAAGTCACACTGGACTATGCAGGGTATCAGCCACCAAAACAATGTCTAAAGGTTGTATACAGGGATCAACTTGCGGCCCGACTCTATGGAATATAATATTGGACGAACTATTAGAAATTGAACTTCCACCTGGATGTCATATCCAGGCTTTTGCCGACGACGTTATACTAATCGCCCATGCACAGGATGTTAACAAACTACAATTAACCACTAATTTGGCTTTAAGCAGAATACTCCAATGGGGACAAAGTGTTAAACTCACTTTCAGCTCGGAAAAGACACAAGTAATTGCCTTTACCGCCCAAGCCAAAACAGCAAAACTCAAAATGGACGATAACACATTATCTATTGTAAATCAAATAAAATTACTCGGAGTAATAATCGATTCAAAACTTACTTTTAAAAACCACATTAAGTACATTCTAGATAAAGCCACCCGTATTTTCCACAAATTATGTATATATTGCCGACCCACTTGGGGGATTCATCCCGAAAATATTAGTATAATCTACCATCAAGTAATCGAACCTACAATAACTTACGCTGCTGGGGTTTGGGGCGACGCTGCATCCAAAAAATGTTGTAAAAAATTGCTGGAACGAACTCAACGTCTGTTTGCCCTCAAAGCTATTCAAGCTTTTCGAACAGTATCAACTGCGGCAGCATTAGCTCTCGCTCAATTCATACCACTCGATCTCAAAATAAAAGAGGTGTACCAGCTTGAAAACATTCGAATCTCTGGTGTTACTCAATACTTGCCTGAAGATGTTACTCTTGAAAAACTCACACCACCTCATCACCTCATACATCCAGCTTGTAGAATAAAATTTTAAAATTTCACCATATAATGAATCTCCTTATAGCTCCAACCAAACGTCTACTAACATCTATACGGACGGTAGTAAATTAGAGGATGGAAAAGTGGGAGCCTTCGTAGTATTCCAAAATGACAAAACGTATTAGTTAAAAAATTCAAGTTACATGACAGCTGTACAGTCTTCCAATCAGAACTTTTGCCATTGAAAAGCCTGCTCATGGACCATAAATAATAATATTAATGAAGTTACAATATTTTCAGTCAGTATGTCGATCTATGCAATAAATAAACGAAGTAATACTCAACCTATCGTTACAAATATACATAACAAAATAAAGAAAATAGAGGAAACTGGTAAAATTACCATAACTTGGATTAAAGTCACACGGGTATTACAGGAACGAAACAGCTGATTTAGAAGCGAAGAACGGAGAAATTAAAAAGAGCTGTGATTATTTTAAATTTCGATTAGCTTCGCGAAAGACAAAAGAAAATTTAAATCACTGGCAGCATCGTTACGCTAGTGCATTACAAGGGAAACATACACGAGAACTTTTACCCGATATTGAGTCCATTAAACAGCTGTGGCAGTCTACTAAAATTAATTTTAAACTCACCCAAATATTAACTGGCCATGGTTTTCATAAACATTATTTACATAGGTTCAAAATTTTAAACAACAATAAATGCCCTTGTAATGATGACTGTATACAAACTATTGACCACTTATTAAAATATTGCTCCAGATTTGAAGCACAACGAATGGAACACGAGTTTCTATGCCAAATGCTGAAAATCTCACCATATAATTTAAAGGAGCTGATAAAAAAAGAGTCCTCAATTACATCGTTTGTGGAATATGTGAGTTATATAGTCAATCAACTTAAAAGCTTTAACAGCACCACTTCCACTTAGGGGCGGAGGAACAAAAAAAAAAAAAAAAATATATATATATATATATATATATATATATATATATATATATATATACATATCTATATTACTTAATTAAGATATTTATAATTATATTAATATTTATTTAATTATAATCCAATTAAAAATAGTGTTTACTGTTCAGAGGCAAAACATAAAGAACGAGCATGATAAGCCAGTGAGTTGTATCCATTAGCAACACACGGCTATCATGTGTGTCGAAAATTTTTAAAATAAATTACTAGCAAAAAAACGTAAATAATAGCTTAAAAAAAGCACTTTAAGCGAGATAAGAAAAGAAAATAGTTCATACAATAAAAGTGAATCAACGCATAAGAAAAAAAAAAAAAAACCTAACCTAACCCAACCTAACCTAACTTCCAACCTAACTCAACCTAACCTAACTCAACCTAACCTAACCTAACCTAACCTAACTTCCAACCTAACCTAACCTAACCTAACCTAACCCAACCCAACCTAACCTAACCCAACCTAACCTAACCTAACCTAACCTAACCTAACCAACCTAACCCAACCTAACCCCAACTCAACCTAACCCAACCTAACCTAACCTAACCTAACCTAACCTAACCTAACCTAACCTAACCTAACCTAACCTAACCTAACCTAACCTAACCTAACCTAACCTAACCTAACCCAACTATATCTCTGCCGAATATTGTCTGAAAATTGTGTTTTATATCTTAAATTACTGGACTAATTTAGACCTATCTATTTGCAACGTTTTTGAGTCGATTTTGGCAATTTTTAAAATTTTAATTTTTACATAGACGTTTAATATATTATTTTTCGAGTACTTCAAAATTTTCGATTTTCATCTCGTTTTGCTTCTGGTTAGGTCCGTACAGCTCCACAACTGTCTCCTCAGCCGAAATCTGAAACAAAAACACGCGAATTAGCGAAAATTTTTAAAAATTGTGAAACCGAGGTATAGTGGTGAAGTCCAAATTCAATAAAAATTAACTATATCTCTGCCGAATATTGTCTGAAAATTGTGTTTTATATCTTAAATTACTGGACTAATTTAGACCTATCTATTTGCAACGTTTTTGAGTCGATTTTGGCAATTTTTAAAATTTTAATTTTTACATAGACGTTTAATATATTATTTTTCGAGTACTTCAAAATTTTCGATTTTCATCTCGTTTTTGCTTCGGTTAGGTCCGTACAGCTCCACAACTGTCTCCTCAGCCGAAATCTGAAACAAAAACACGCGAATTAGCGAAAATTTTTAAAAATTGTGAAACTGAGGTATAGTGGTGAAGTCCAAATTCAATAAAATTAACTATATCTCTGCCGAATATTGTCTGAAAATTGTGTTTTATATCTTAAATTACTGGACTAATTTAGACCTATCTATTTGCAACGTTTTTGAGTCGATTTTGGCAATTTTTAAAATTTTAATTTTTACATAGACGTTTAATATATTATTATTTTCGAGTACTTCAAAATTTTCGATTTTCATCTCGTTTTGCTTCGGTTAGGTCTGTACAGCTCACAACTGTCTCCTCAGCCGAAATCTGAAACAAAACACGCGAATTAGCGAAAATTTTAAAATTGTGAAACTGAGGTATAGGTGAAGTCCAAATTCAATAAAATTAACTATATCTCTGTCGAATATTGTCTGAAAATTGTGTTTTATATATTAAATTACTGGACTAATTTAGACCTATCTATTTGCAACGTTTTTGAGTCGATTTTGGCAATTTTTAAAAATTAATTTTATAGACGTTTAATATATTATTTTGAGTACTTCAAATTTTTTGATTTTCTCATCTTGCTTCGGTTAGGTCCGTGTACAGCTCCACAACTGTCTCCTCAAATCTGAAACAAAACACGCGAATTAGCGAAAATTTTAAAATTGTGAAACTGAGGTATAGTGGTGAAGTCCAAATTCAATAAAATTAACTATATCTCTGAATATTGTCTGAAAATTGTGTTTTATATCTTAAATTACTGGACTAATTTAGACCTATCTATTTGCAACGTTTTTGAGTCGATTTTGGCAATTTTAAAAATTTAATTTTTACATAGACGTTTAGTATTATTTTTCGAGTACTTCAAAATTTTCGATTTTCATCTCGTTTTTGCTTCGGTTAGTCCGTACAGCTCCACAACTGTCTCTCAGCCGAAATCTGAAACAAAACACGCGAATTAGCGAAAATTTTAAAAATTGGAAACTGAGGTATAGTGGTGAAGTCCAAATTCAATAAAATTAACTATATCTCTGCCGAATATTGTCTGAAAATTGTGTTTTATATCTTAAATTACTGGACTAATTTAGACCTATCTATTTGCAACGTTTTTGAGTCGATTTTGCAATTTTAAAATTTTAATTTTACATAGACGTTTAATATATTTTTCGAGTACTTCAAAATTTTCGATTTTCATCTCGTT